>CM044956.1:8713400-8791517 GCA_024516035.1 Bactericera cockerelli | reverse complement strand
TTAAAAAATTGTGCCCCGGTCTTAGTACTCTCCAAACAAATAGACTTCCCCAGAACGAAATATGGTCCGGGCTCCTCTGATACACTACTGGATGCCCTGATGATTGCTATTTGAACTCGGTCCGATCCAGCCTAAAATTGTTCCTGGGGTCTATTCCTTTTTTGTAAACAGTCGATCTCCTAGGACATTCTCAAATTGTGAAATTTTTCCCTCAGTAATTTTTCTGTATTTCAGGTTGTCAGAATACACTTTCCTTAAAATGATGATAAAAGTCATTTTCTACAACACAATATTCGCTCTGTGCATGTATCAGCTGAAAAAACCAACCCAAACCCAGACATATCCAATATCGGGGTTTTCAAAATTAGTAGGCGAATTTCTGGGAGTAGGAGTTATTTTCTTCAGTCTCTGCAACTGTTCTGAAGACTGAGATTGCAATGCAAACTACGCACTGCCATCATCAAATCAGACTGGGGAAATGTTCACCCATGTGTGAAAAATGAATTTAGTTGTTATGTTGAGGAGTCAGTAAGCCCAAAATCATTTTCCCATGGATCTATCGACTCAGAACATAGGTTATCAATTCTTGCTGGCATTGTGAAATCTTCATTCACGTTTGTGAATTTTATGAAACAAAGTAAAATGTCTCTAACATTAATGATATTTTCTAAGGAATACATAGATTTTTTTACACAGAGGAACATTAATTAGTATAAATAAAGAAATGGGGGCTCTAAGAAAAGTAGTCAGTCCCGTACATCAGTGACCACATAGTCTTTCTGGTAATCCGGGTCGCGCTTCGAAAACCACCCGGGACAAAGAACTTATTAAGTCCTTGGGGCATTTTAAGTAAGGTGCTATTTTTAGTATTATTATTCAACTTTGACAGCTACGAATTTTTTTTGTAGAATCTGGAATGTAGAAAAAATAATTTTCTACAATAGAAAACAAATTTGAAGAGAATCGGTTCAAAACTTTTTGAGCTAGAGTGATTATGTTCATATATATAAAAAATCTCAAATTAAAGCACTGATAAAAAGGTGAACTTATATTATTGACAAGTTAATACACGATGTGAACTATTCACGAGGAAGTATCATGTCCGCAAGAACATTGAATGTACAGTTATGGGCACTTGTAAAATGTATCACTGTATCAGGCATCTGTGTATACTGTATGTGTAAAGAATTTCCACTGAATTATAGATAAACTGTTTGACTTTCAATGTTTAACTTGTCAGAAAAAGAGACCTCTCTTTCAAATAATGAAGCTAATAAGCTTTTTAGTTTCGCCAATAGTCCTCAACAAATACAACCAAGCAATAAGAAAGAAAAATGTTTCGCAAATGGAAATTAAATAATAAAATTTCAAGAGTCTACCCTCATCAATAAGGATATTGTACATCGTCCTTGAAGCAGTTGGTTTTGTAGATAAAATAAAATTCAAGTCAGATATATTCAACAAAATTAAATGTTACTATTCGAGAACAATTCATTGTATAGGTGTAATTGGCAGTTTCACGTTTTATATCAATCTTCATTTGTTCTATACGTTATTTGCCCACATTTTTTCAGAGACTCTTTGAGGAATTTAGCTTTCAATTGTTTCTACATTGCTTGCTTATTGTATGTTGAATGCTATTTTCTACATTGAGCTCCAACAGATGCAACTTTGCACATTGGACCTCACCTAAACTTTAAATACTATATTTTAATATATTCAAATTTCATCAATTTTTGATGAATTTTTTTGTAAACATTTTAGTTTATTTTTTCATGTTCTTTCATTTTGTCGTTTTTGATAAAATGTTCTTTGATTTATAAAAATACAAATAAAGTACCTTGAAAAAAAAAAAATGTGTTTTATGAGCGCGCGATTAGCTCAGTGGTTAAGCACTCGCTTGTCATGCGGAAGGTCCTGGGTTCGGGGTATAGAGGTTCCGGGTTCGATTCTAGACTTTTTGTGAAAAAAGTGTCTTAAATGTCTTGTATTGTAATAATTTAACATTTAAATAAATCTCCTTGAATTTTCTTTCACGAGCCGCCACTGCCGTGTACATACAGAAATTTCTTCCTTCCAAGATATGACGAAAATAATTATTAGCTGTACATAGCAAGCAACTCACGATCATAAGTGCTGTACTTAATTTCAGCTGATTAATTACTTAAATTCAGTTTCTAAGAAAAGACTCAAAGAGGTTCCCAAGGTGAGTGAGTTATTTTCACTTCTCTGATGAACGACGCCACCAAGAGGGACAATGGAACTTATTAGTCCTAATGGGACAGTATAAATAATAATAATAATAATATCGCCTTATTTATACTGCCCGATTAGGACTATTGAAGTCCCATTATTCCAGCAGTAAGCCCAAGACATATTATTATGTGGTTAAAATCCCGAAAGGGAGGGATAACTTGTCTTGTCCCGGCTGGGTTTCGAACCCACGACCTCTGGAATCTCTGGATTCACACAGTGCCGCCTATACCACTGAACTACCGGGACAGACTAGGTGATATTATTGATATTATTAAATTTTCCCAGCTCCGAGAAGGGGAGGAAGCATTTATAAGGATACGTTGACAAGAACTCCTAGCCTAGTTCAGGAATAACGTCTATAGTGAGTGTGTGAGAGACGACGCAGCCTATTCCTTCCAATACTTGTTCAGGAGGGTGAAGATATGTAGTAAACAAACATACTAAAGATAGTAAACATTAAAAAGTCCTGGCGTCTAGGATGGGAGGTAACGGTGTTTAGGCAGGTAAAGCTGGCGAAAAGAGGTCCTAAAATAACTTTAAAAAGTCATTGTTAGATTCCCCTAGGGTGGAATTAAGGTGGCGCATTTTTTTTTTATGTTGCTTTTCCTGGGGCTTGTGTCTCAAAACAGCTAGGATTTTTTTCACAGAAGTTTGGAATCACTTTTTCCCTAATTTAATTTGCTTCAATTGCATTACATACAAAGATTTTACAAAAATGTAGCGTTCTTGAGATATAAGTGAAAATCAAAAAAATAGGACCCCTTTTCACCTCTTCTGAGACACTTTTACCCCCCCGCCCTAACTCCAATTCGTCCCATCCTAGACTTCAGGACTTATAATTTGTTTACTATCTGACCCTGTTGAACTCATATCCAAAGGCATTGGCTGCGTCACCTCTCACGGTCTTTTAAGTCATTTATTAATCAGACTATTACCTCAAATGAGGATTCTAATGAAAATTTACATCAAAAAATTGAATTTGATGTAGGTAGTGACTGAAAAATTAGAGTTTTCAAATCGGTTTATTTACAAAGTCACTAGGAAGTCAAAATATAGCCTGTGATTTGAACTTCACACTCTGGTGATGACGTCACGGACACAGTCCCAGTTTTAGAGATATGCAAGAATCGCGTGCTCTTTCCACTGAATTATGGATGGACTTTTTCACTTTCAATATTTAACTTGTCAACCCCTTTTAGAACAATTAAGAGATATCGAGTTTTTTAGTTTTTGCGTAGTATCCTCAGCAAAGACTAACTCCCAATAAGAGAAAAAATAAAATGTTTCGCAAACGGAAGTTAAATAAAAAAAATTCAAGAGTCTACCCTCATTCAATAAAAATATTGTATACAGTCCTTGAAGCAGTTGGTTTTTTAAATAAAATAAAATTCAAGTCAGATATACTTAACAAAATGAAATATTGCTATTCCAGAACCTTTCATTGTATGACTGTAATCGCTTTGGTTTCACATTTTTTATCTACATTCACCCGTTCTATACGTTATTTACCCGAGTTTTTTCAGAGACTCTTTGAGGATTTAGCTTTCAATTGCTTCTACATTGATTGCTTTTTGTATCTGTGTCATTACAAGAAACTCCAAGATATGATGAGATTCATGGAAACATCTTTCAGCTTGGCAAATAAAGAAGTGGTAAGGAACTGTGACTTCAAAGCAAAGGCAATTCTCATCACAATTACATCATTTGCTACTATTACACTGTCCGGATCAATTCTTGAAACCTACTTCCCAGTATCAGAGAAAGAAATAGAGCTACTGCGATATGTTTACCACAGAAAACACCCCGAGAGAAGACTGCAGACCAATTTCTGGATTCCATTCATAGATGACAGTGAGTCTTATTATTATGAAGTGATTTTCATTGTTGAATACTATTTAATATTTCTCATAGTTGTAGCGATTGTGTCATCAACGTGCTTAATTCTACAGTTTGTTATTCACATAGAAGGACAGTACATGATTCTGTGTGAATACATTGAGAAGATAGGAGGTTTACATACAGATGGCAAAGGGAATAGGATCATCTATATAAATATTGTAAATAACAAATTTATGTATGCTCAAAACCTAAAAGAATTAAATCTACAATACAATAATAATATAGAAAATATATACCAAGAGGAATACTGTTGTCAAATTATCCGATTGCATCAGATGTTGATTTGTTTTCAAGAACAGGTGAGAAAATATCTAATTAATTTAATAACTACGAGTATTAACAGTACCCTATGATGATATTCTTGAGTACATACAAAAATCCTGTCACATCAATTTTTAGCACATCTTTACATGTTAGTATCTACTTTAAGCATATTTTTACCAAGTGGTTGATGTAGTTAAAGCACTAGACTTGTAATGAAAGAAATTAAATCTTGGAATGTTCAAAAAATCCAACCCAATGATTGGATTTTATGACGCATTTATTTGAGTATATTACTTCCACCCAACCCTAAACTCTGAGGGTTGGGTGAAAAAAATGGTGGTCAAAATATTGTAGACCATTAATTTTCCCCATTTGTTAGTCCAGCAGTCACATGTCCCATGATATCTGCTTCTTATTAAAATAATGATAAATCATTGCGTTTGGTAGGTATGTTATCTGCTCTATGTATGATATGACATAGAAGGTTGAGTCACAAAATAATAGGGGGGTTTCTTAAAAAAAAAAAAATAGACCTTTCAAAAATACCTCATAGAAAAAAATAAAATTCTTTTAAGACCGATTTTCAATTGTTCGAATTTGCGAGGAATGAAAAAAAGTCAAACAATTCTATTTCTTTGTTTCCATTTTTCGTTGAAACGGGAAAAAGGGAAACAAGAGCCGTAATTTTCTTTCTAACCAAAGTTAACCAAACGGAAATAAAATGAACCAAACTGGAAGCAAGTCATTTTTCTTTTGGAAGAGGAAAAAAAAAGTTAACCAAAATGGAAGTAGAAAATTCTTGCTTCCAGTTCTTTTATAGGATAAGTCCATTGCTTATCTTTAAAAGTACCGAAACGCATTTTTCTTTTACGAATGTGGTGAAGTTGACCTTGGAATAAAATGGAAATATTTGGAAATATCGAACCTGGAATTTTTTTTAATCCAAAAGAAAAATAGGCCTAAGTTCTGTTAAAAATTTTACTCCCATTTCAGAGGCCTATTGGGACGATCAGATTTGGAAGTAAAAAGCTCAACTTTTTTTTAAAATGGATATTTTGAAAACCTCAAAAAAAAAAAAAAAAAAAATATACACTACCTTTAGGAACCATAATAATTTTCAGCTCAATTGAATTTGTTCTTTGCGAGATGTCCTGGTATTTGAAAAAGCTCAATCAGAAGCCTAATTTTAAAAATGGACTTTTTGTATACAGTATGTTTCAGAAAAGGTGGCCACCCCCTCATAACTTTTGAACGCGACGGAATTTTTCAATTCTGTAAAGTCCTAAGTATAGGAAATGCCCTATGGCCCATCCTGTGGTCATATTTATTTTTGGCCCCGGTTGGCCCTTCCGGCTTTTGGGCCATATTTTTTCATTTTTCTCGCGAATTTTAAATGGAATGCTATATTTTTTATTCCTGTTAATTAAAGTCCAAGTTAGGTTGAGTATAATGAGCTTTTAAAATTTTCAAAAACCTTATAAGGGGCGGAGCTAGGAGGGTGCAAGTTTCAAAACTGTTACACGCTGTATTTCAGCGTTAGTTGGATTTATTAGTACATTTTTTATTTTCATAGGTTCAAAATATTGTTTTACACCATATGAAATCAAAAAATATTCTTGTTTACATCTAATCAGGGTCATAGTAAGTAAGGTTTTTGTAAAAGTACTTTTTTTCTTACGTCAATTTTTCCGTAAACTAATGGTGTTTTCGAAAATGGCATTTTTAGAGGTGAGTCTGCAATGACATATGTTTTTTATGCTTGAAATCGAAAGAAAACTTAACGGAGAAGCGATTAAGATCATAAAAAAAGCCATTCAACCTGCTAGTTTTTTCACGACAGTGTCCGGTAAAGTGGGTGAATTTCGAAATTACTGGATTTTTTTGTTGAGGAAACACAATTGGCATAGAAAATAAATAATACCTAATGAGGGAATAATACTTCAATAAACATAACTAAATGCGAATATAAATGAAGATTATTGCCTCTAAATCAGTGCCGGATATATTTTTTTTCTCTCTCTCTCTCTTTCTCTTCTCCTCTTTAAAATAATTGAATTGGTTTAATTTTCATCCTCAAGAGTTTGATACTTGACCTGGTATTTTTTTTCTTCTTAAATTTCGAGATAATTAGATTTTGTTGTTATTGAGAAAACACAAGTTTTTTGAAACAAAAGAAAACTAGTTTTTCCATACTGAGTCCGGTGAAATGTGTAAATTACAAAATTAGTGGGTTTTTTCAGATACACCATTGGTATACTCGTACAAAATAAATAATACCTTACAAGAGAATTCATCTTCACTAAACATAAATACAAACGAAATTAAATGAAAAAAATATTTAAAAAAAAATTTTCTTAAAAAAAAAGAGTTTGGTAATCAACCTGGAAAAATGGCCCTTTATTTAGAGACCTGGTATTCATTACTATTAGCAACACCAGTATGATTTTTTTTTAAATTTGGGTTTAATATCGCGTTTCAACTACATGGTCATATCATAACGGGGGTGTTTGCAGGAAACTCTCCAACCTGCTAAACACATTTATCTCACCCAGCCTGGGTTAGGCCGGAATGCCAGCATCACGAAGTCTTCACCTCGCTGGACGTTGCTTAACTTCGGTGATCCTACAAGAGCGTTGCATTCAAAGCGCCATCGGACTGACTCCAGAATGATTGACAATGTGTTTTCTACAGATTTTACCAACTTACCAACTAAAATTGTCTCAAGAGGGGACCCCTGGGCCGACTTTAGAAGCAGCATTATCCGATAATTATTTTTGATCCAACTTGAACTTTGAAAAATGAAAAAAAAAGAGAGAGAAAAAAAAAAAAAAATATCCGGCACTGATTTAGAAGAAATAATTTTCATTTATACTCGCATTTAGATATATGTTTATTGAAGTATTATTCCCTCATTAGGTTTTATTTATTTTCTATGCCAATTCTGTTTCCTCAACAAAAAAATCCAATAATTTCGAAATTCACCCACTTTACCGGACACTATCGTGAAAAAAATAGCAGGTTGAATGGCTTTTTTTATGATCTTAATCGCTTCTCCGTCAAGTTTTCTTTCGATTTCAAGCATAAAAAACATATGTCATTGCAGACTTTCACCTCTAAAAATGCCAATTTCGAAAACACCATTAATTTACGGAAAAATTGACGTAAGAAAAAAAGTACTTTTACAAAAACCTTACTTACTATGACCCTGATTAGATGTAAACAAGAATATTTTTTGATTTCATATGGTGTAAAACAATATTTTGAACCTATGAAAATAAAAAATGTACTAATAAATCCAACTAACGCTGAAATACAGCGTGTAACAGTTTTGAAACTTGCACGCTCCTAGCTCCGCCCCTGATAAGGTTTTTGAAAATTTTAAAAGCTCATTATACTCAACCTAACTTGGACTTTAATTAACAGGAATAAAAAATATAGCATTCCATTTAAAATTCGCGAGAAAAATGAAAAAATATGGCCTAAAAGCCGGAAGGGCCAACCGGGGCCAAAAATAAATATGACCACAAGATGGGCCATAAGGCATTTCCTATACTTAGGACTTTACAGAATTGAAAAATTCCGTCGCGTTTAAAAGTTACGAGGGGGTGGCCACCTTTTCTGAAACATACTGTAGAGCTCGACTCAATGAGACTGTCATTGGTAACCATGCAAAATTTCAGCTCAATCCGACTAGTGTTTCTCGAGTTATAGCGTTACAAATTTTACTATATAAATTATTTTACGAATTTTACTATACAGGGTGTCCCACCAAACTTTGGACACCTCAAATTACTCGGCCCTTGAAAGAGTTTTTGAAAAATAAAAAAATCTAGGGTACATGTGCTAATTATGCGGTTTCAGTTATGAAATTTTTTTTATACAGGGTGGTTCAAAAGTCAGAAATTGAGGTGTCAACTTTCGATTTTTAAATGGATCTACCTGAATTTTATTTGATAATTTTACTTCTAAATGATTCCTGAGTACTTTTTTAAACAAAAATATTACATACAGGGTGGTTTTTTTTCGACCAATTTTTTTTCTAAATCTTGAATAACTCAAGTTCGGTTAATTTTTTCGATAACAAGAATAGAATGTGTTTGTGAACAACTAGTAGCACTAGATCAAAGAAGTTTGAACATAGAAAAATACAATTGGTGTACACTCATGAAGAAGCGGCTTGTCGACTTGGACTTTGCCAATGTATGGGAAGCTCAGTGCAGCGTAACTGTGAAAACCAGGAAACAAGAAATCCTCGACACTCTCTATACTAAGCTAGTGGATGAAGACTGGAACGCGATCATGCAATCTTCTTACAACACAATATTCAAGGAGCTGAAACCAGTCCAACAAGACATCACTCCAAGTCAAAGTTTTGTGTCATCATACTTACTTCTACAAATGCCAATTGAAAAGAGTCGAGTTGCTGCTCAACTTCGCCTCAGTGGCAGAAAACTGAGACTGTACGCGAACAGAATGTCCTATACGTGGGATCAGGATGAGGAATGTTCAATCTGCAACCAACACAAACCTGAAAATATCCAGCACTTCCTGCTTGAATGTCCACAATACCAAGCAGTGAGATCACAACACATCGTAGGAAATGTCGCGGATATACTGGATGTCCAATCAAAGGACGATGTGAACAGACTTTATATTTAATTTTGCGTCTCTTTGACTGCCCATATACAGGGTGTTACAAAAAAATTATGTCTCACCCTGTACAACACTTTAGTTTTGTTTTTCGATATGACTAACGAAAAATGTGTAAAATTAGACGAGAATTATTAATCTTAAATAAAAAATTAAAAAAACTCGGTTTTAAAAAAAGTCAAGTCATTATTTCACTTGTGAACCACCCTGTATAAATTTTTTTGATGTCAATTGAAAGTGCGTGTATTCATTACACAAAAACATTCTATTGTTGTTATCGAAAAAATTAACCGAACTTGAGTTATTCAAGATTTAGAAAAAAAATTGGTCGAAAAAAAACCACCCTGTATGTAATATTTTTGTTTAAAAAAGTACTCAGGAATCATTTAGAAGTAAAATTATCAAATAAAATTCAGGTCGATCCATTTAAAAATCGAAAGTTGACACCTCAATTTCTGACTTTTGAACCACCCTGTATAAAAAAAATTTCATAACTGAAACCGCATAATTAGCACATGTACCCTAGATTTTTTTATTTTTCAAAAACTCTTTCAGGGGCCGAGTAATTTGAGGTGTCCAAGTTTGGTGGGACACCCTGTATGTATAAATTATATTACAAATTTTACTATATAAATTATTTTATTTCCATCATTTCAGGTTGTCAGAGTACACTTTCCTTACATGATGATAAAAGTCATTTTCTACAACACAATATTCGCTCTGTGCATGTATCAGCTGACAACCAACCCAACAGACATTTCTCAATATCGCGTTTTCAAATTGGTAGCCGAATTTCTGGGAGTAGCAGTTATTTTCTTTGCTCTCTGCAACTGTTCTGAAAGACTGGATGATTGCAATGCAAAGCTACGCACTGCCATCATCAAATCAGACTGGTGGAAATGTTCACCCAGTGTGAGAATGAATTTAGTTGTTATGTTGCGGGCAGTCAGTGTGTCCAATCATTTAACGTGGATCTATCGATCTCAGATAATAGGTTATCAATTCTTGCTGGCAGTTGTAAAATCTTCGTTCACGTTTGTGAATTTTATGAAACTAAAGTCAAATGTCTCTATACAATAATTACTCCAATCATATGGGAATTTTTCCACGATAATAACTGTCTAACTTTCTGCTCCATAAAATAAAAAAAGAATATAATAACACCTTACAAGTCGATATTTATTTATTATAATAATAAGAATAATAACACTCTTTAGTTAATGTTCAAATCATTTTCTACCACCTAACCCTCAGAGTCTTATTATTATGTGGTCACAAACTCAAATTAATGAGGAAAATTCACGCACTGGGTGGGATTCGAACCAATGGATCCCTACGCTACCTGGATTACCAGACTAGCGCTTTAATTACTTGCCTACCAGTGCAGGTTGGTAAATGCGTAGGCAAACACATGCACATGCATTATGTGCATAAAAAAGAACGAGGACAATACTAATTTAATATTTTATTGTAAATCATTTATAATAGGGCGGGGTCAAGCACACTGCATTGTGGTATTGAATACGAATTACAAGTTACAGGTTGAGTAGTGAAGTAAATTTCGCCATTCTTTTTAAGTATGACTCAAAACTATCGTGTCCAGTGAAGATGGGTATTTTTCTTTTAGTAGATAAAAGAAAATTTCCAGGTTCGATATTTCTAAATATTTCCATTTTATTTCAAATATTTCCAGTTTAGCTTCCCCACTATTCGTGAAAGAAAAATGCGTTTCGGTACTTTTAAAGATAAACAATGGACTTAACCTATAAAAGAACTGGAAGCAAGAATTTTCTTCTTCCAGTTTGGTTTTTTTCCTCTTCCAAAAGAAAAATGACTTGCTTCCAGTTTGTTCACTTTATTCCATTTGCATCCACTTTGGTTAGAAAGAAAAATACGGCTAAGATCTGGCTCTAATAATGGGTAAACTACCACCTGTTCTCTCAATCCATGTTTTCACATCCATTATTAGTCATTTAGTACATTTGTTTTCCCACTAATCATAATTTATCATAATCACAGACCATGTAAAATTACAGCCTCATTATTATAGGGAAAAGGCAAAGTGAGAGAAGAAAGACTAGAAGTATACGTATTATTTCTCATTATAGACAAGTTGTTTGCTCGCACTGTCTTATGAAAGAGCGCGGTAGCGCTCTGCCCCGCCAAGTAAACATGTCTGAAGTAATAAAAACTATGTGAAAAATATTATTTTAAAAACATTTTATTCCATTTTGTCCTGTGTAATGAGTATTTTTCAAGGTATTCGTCACTTTAAAACAAAAAGCTTTGTTGCCCCGGCAGATTGCATATTCCAAGATACTCGAAGCTTTAGGCCATTTGTCGGAAAAGATGTCGGAAAAAATCATCAAACATTCAGAGAATGTTTTTCTCATCAATCGGCAACTTTTGACAACTAGCATGTTTCGAAATTCCAAAATTATTTTTTTTTCAATGTACAGGGTGTAAATAATTATACGGACAATAATATTCAGGAGCATGTTCCTGGATATAATTGATATAATATGGATATAATAATTGATATAATATGGATGAAAAATTTACTTACTTGTTCAATTAGGAAATTTTAAAGTAAAAAAATCAAAGTGTTATTTTTCTCCAACTCTTGAACAAGCGAAGCTATTGTGTTGATTTTTTGTGTACGTACATATCTCGATGATTTCATCAATCTAACATGACTTGAATTTTGCTAAAGTTTTCAGGGGGATCTGTACTCTGTCCACCTACATTGAAAAACGTCCAAACCTTTTTTTGGGTCGAAATAGCCTTATTTCAAATAAAACACTTATATTGAAATGTTTTTTTTTTTCACAAAAAAGATCAGAATATTTTTCCTGATAAATACACAGGTAAAACACAAAATATCTCCAAATGAAATTTTTTATGTGTGTTTTGTGCATCTGGTAGAAATTTTACGCTGACAATTACTGTACAGAAAGATATTTTCAGGGATAGGTGCTATTTAAAACTAGGTTTTCTGAATCTCAAATAGAGTTTCAACAATTTTCAATGCGTGTGAACCCCCTACAGATGTCCCTGAACACTTTATCAATTAGTGTGCAAGTCATGTCGGTTCTCACTGAATCATTAACTTATGTAAGTTCACAAAATATCATATCAATAGATTCAATTGTTCAAGATTTAGGCAAAAATCCTTTTACAACTTTGACAGTTCCTAGAAAGGAGAGGATGCATTTTCAGGTTTTTTTTTATGGGAATGAAATCGACCTAAATTGTACCCAGGAACATCCTTCTGAATTACCGTCCCCATTTTATTTACACCCTGTAAAAATAAATATTTATCCTCACTGTTTATCAACTTCTTTGGCTACTTATTTTTTTCTTTCAAATTGCTCTAATTAACTTCCTTGATGGCTTTGTTTCTATTTGTTATAAAAAGCCGAAGTTATTAATTCTTCACAAATGAGGACAGAGTCACCAAGGAATATTCGTGTTTACAGGAGCAATTAAAAAAATAATAATAACAATGCAAAGAAGTTGCGAAATAATGAGAATTAACATTTACACTACCGCTCAAATATATTTATGTCCACCAAACTGTTTTAAGTGATTTAGTAAAAAAAATTCAAAACATAGCGATAGTGGAAAGACGCAATACTTCCACTCACGAGGCAGTATCGTGTCCATAATTGGCAGTGTATTATTATTATTATTTTTTTCTTCAATTTAACAAATTATGAAAATAATAATAAAGTTGTAAAAAAATTCAAAAAGTGCTCTACGAAACAAAAGACTTTTTAATTTATTTTTCATTTAATTGCACATGTATACCGGACAGCGTTCAACTCCCCCCCCCCCCCCCCCCCCCCATTTTTTTGATTCCTGTCTCTTTCCGATGTTCAATATTTGGGTACCCGGGGACTGGCATGTTGACATGCTCAATTAGTATGTCACCTTACTTAGTCGTGTTATGAAGTTTAAATGAACATTTTCCTTACAGTACTTTCATCCAAGGCATTTTCCTTCTTACATATACTTTACCTAACTCTACACTATACCCTAGGTATGGCCCTATATTTATTTCCCTAACCTAATTTTTTGTAACCCTACTCCACTCATTCTTGATCCTACAGGTACTTATTTTTTTTTCAAATTGCTCTAATTAACTGTTCCTTGATGGCTTTGTTTCTTTATGTTATAAAAAGCCGAGGTTATTAGTTCTTCACAAATGAGGACAGAGTCACCAAGGAATATTCGTGTTAATAGGAGCAATTAAAAAAAAATAATAATAACAATGCAAAGAAGTTGGGAAATAATGAGAATTAACATTTACACGGTACCGCTCAAATATATTTATGTCCACCAAACTGTTTTAAGTGATTTAGTAAAAAAAATCTCAAAACATAGCGATAGTGGAAGGACGCAATACTTCCACTCTCGAGGAAGTATTGTGTCCATAATTGGCGGTGTATTTTTTTTTTTTTTTTTCTCTTCTTCAAATTATCAAATTATGAAAATAATAATAAAGTTGTAAAGAATTCAAAAAGTGCCCTACGAAACAAGACTTTTTAATTTCATTTTCATTGCACATCTATACCGGACAGCATTCAACCCCCCCCCCCCCATTTTTTTGATTCCTGTCTCTTTCCGATGTTCAATATTTGGGTACCCGGGGACTGGCATGTTGACATGCTCAATTAGTATGTCACCTTACTTAGTCGTGTTATGAAGTTTAAATGAACATTTTCCTTACAGTACTTTCATCCAAGGCATTTTCCTTCTTACATATACTTTACCTAACTCTACACTATACCCTAGGTATGGCCCTATATTTATTTCCCTAACCTAATTTTTTGTAACCCTACTCCACTCATTCTTGATCCTACAGGTAATTGTACTACTACTCATTTCCAGCATGGGGTGAGCAGCTTGACTATCTTTAAACTTGATACATGTATTTTTCTAATCAGTAGACACCTAATTGGGTTACTTTTGTGTATAATATATAATCTTTCGTGGGAATTCCGAATTATGGTCCATTGGTATTTTCTACAAGATAGTATTTTGTATTTTGAAAATACATTTCTACAACTGAGTGATGGCTGAGAAAACCTATGAATCACTAGTATATTCCTAAGAACTAGTAAGTACCTGTTAAATTCATGTGAATTTTTGTAAGTCTACATATACTACTCTTGAAATATTGTTTTTTTTTTCTATAAATTTTGTCAGTGTGTGCTTTCAAAGTGGCCAATGAGTTTACATGCAGACGACTACAAACTATTTGTCAATTGGTCAGTAATTTGAAAAGTTATTTTAGAAAAATTGTTTGCTTTCTTTCAATTTTCCTTATCTTCTAAATATGTTGAGTACACAAGAAAGCTCTAAGCTCTAATACACATTTGGCAGAAGTATTCTCACAAGAACAGACTGTGTTACCTTTAAACAATAATTGAAAGAGTGGAACAGTCCGGAGAAAAAATGTTTCAGAAGAGGAAGTTAAGTGTCGAATCTCCAGGACTCTATCCTCATTCCATAGGAATTTTTTACTTAGTACTTGAGGCAATTGGTTTCGTGAATAAATTCAAATTCAGCTCGGATAAACTGAACAGACTGAAGCACTACTATTTCATCGTGTTTCATAGCATAGCATTTGTGGGCTTGGTTTCTCATTTTCTGTCAACAATCACTCGCTCTGTACGATTTCTCCCTGAATTTTTCCAAAAAATACTTGAGGATTTAAGTTGTGATTGTTTCTACATTGACTGCTTATTGTTTCTGTTTCACTACGATCAACTCCAAGGTATGATGAGATTCATGGAAACGAATTTCAGCATGGCAAATAAAGAAGTGGTTAGAAACTGTGACTTCAAAGCAAAGGCACTTCTCATTACAATCACATCCATTATTACTATAACACTCTGCACGCCAATTCTCGAAACCTACTTCCCAGTATCAGAGAAGGAAATAGAGCTACTGCGCTATGTTTACCACAGAAAACACCCCGAGAGAAGACTGCAGACCAATTTCTGGATTCCATTCGTAGATGACAGTGAGTCTTATTATTATGAAGTCATTTTCTATGTTGAATTCTATTTGATATTTCTCATAGTTGTAATGGCTGTGGTATCAACATGCCTCATTCTATTTTTGGTCTCTTACATAGAAGGACAGTACATGATACTGTGTGAATACATTGAGAAGATTGGAGTTGTACATACAGATGGAAAAGGACATAGGATCATCTATAGAAATATTGTAACGAATAAATTCACGTATGTAAAAAACGCAACAAAATTAAATCTACAATACAATAATACAATCTATCAACAGGAATATTGTTGTCAAATTATTCGATTGCATCAGATGTTGATTTGTTTTCAAGAACAGGTAAGACAATAATAGCGAAGTATGACCATATTTAATAATTACTAGGAGTATTATTTTTTCATGGAAAAACTAGACACTTATATTTAAAATAATCAACATATGCATAAGGATTTACATTTGTGCTCGGTCTTAGTACTCTCCATATACTAAGACTTTCCCCAGAACGAAATATGGTCCGGGCTCCTCTGATACACATACTTGATGCTCTGATGATCGCTATTTCAACTCGGGCCCGGATCCAGCCTAAAATTGTTCCTGGGGGTCTATTCCATTTTTGTGACAGTCGATCTCCTAGGACATTCTCAAATTGTGAGAATTTTTCCCTCATGTAATTTTATTTTCTGTGATTTCAGGTTGTCAGAATACACTTTCCTTACATGATGATAAAAGTCATTTTCTACAACACAATATTCGCTCTGTGCATGTATCAGCTGACAACCAATCCAACAGACATATCTCAATATCGCGTTTTCAAATTGGTAGGCGAATTTCTGGGAGTAGGAGTTATTTTCTTCAGTCTCTGCAACTGTTCTGAAAGACTGGATGATTGCAATGCAAAGCTACGCACTGCAATCATTAAATCAGACTGGTGGAAATGTTCACCCAGTGTGAGAATGAATTTAGTTGTTATGTTGAGGGCAGTCAGTAAGTCCAATCATTTTACGTGGATCTATCGATCTCAGATAATAGGTTATCAATTCCTGCTGGCAGTTGTGAAATCTTCGTTCACGTTTGTGAATTTTATGAAACTAAAGTCAAATGTCTCTATACATTAATGATATTTTATAAGGAATATATAGATTTTTTTTACACAGAGGAACATTAGTTAGTATAAATAGAAGAAATAGTGCTCTAAGAAAAGTAGTCAGTCCCAGTACATCAGTGACACACTAGTCTTTCTGGTGATACAGTCGCGGCTTCGAAAACCACCCGGGACAAAAGAACTCATCAGTCCTTATTGGGCATTTTAAGTAAGGCGCTATTTTTAGTATTATTATTCAACTTTGACAGCTACGATTTTTTTTGTAGAATCTGGAATGTAGAAAAAATAATTTTCTACAGTAGAAAACAAATTTGAAGAGAATCAGTTTGAGAAACTTTTTGAGCTAGAGTGATTATGCACAAATATATAAAAAATCTCAAATTAAAGCAAAGATTAAAAGGTGAACTTTTATTATTGACAAGTTAATACACGATGTGAACCATTCACGAGGAAGTATCATGTCCGCAAGAACATTGAATGTACCGTGATGGGTACTTGTAGTGTGTATCACTGTATCAGGCATATGTGTATAACTGTATACTGTATGTGTAAAGAATTTCCACTGAATTATAGATAAACTGTTTGACTTTCAATGTTAAATTTGTCAGAAAAATAGACCTCTAATAATGAAGCTAATAAGCTTTTTAGTTTCGCCAAGCAATAAGAAAGAAAAATGTTTCGCAAATTGAAATAAAATAATAAAATTTCAAGAGTCTACCCTCATTCAATACGGATATTGTACATAGTCCTTGAAGCAGTTGGTTTTTTAGATAAAATAAAATTCAAGTCAGATATATTCAACAAAATTAAATGTTATGATTCCAGAACAATTCATTGTATAGCCGTAATCGCCTTGGTTTCACATTTTTTATCAACCTTTACTCGTTCTATACGTTGTTGTTTGCCCGAGTTTTTTCAGAGATTCTTTGAGGATTTAGCTTTCAATTGTTTCTACATTGGTTGCAATTTGTATGTTAGTAGCTATTTTCTACATTGAGATCCAACACATGCAACTGTGCACATTGGACCTCACCTAAACTTTAAATACTATTTTTTAATATATTCATAAAATTGATGAACTTTTTTTAAATATTTTTGTTTATTTTTTCATGTTCTATCATTTTGTTGTTTTTGATAAAATGTTCTTTGATTTATAAAAATACAAATAAAGTACCTTGAAAAAAAAAAAAAAAATGTGTTTCATGAACGCGCGATTAGCTCAGTGGTTTAGCACTCGCTTGTCATGCGGAAGGTCCCGGGTTCGATCCCCCGTGTCGACAATTTTTTTCAGTAAACGCGATGCACTTTTACAAAAAGTCGGTAATCAAACCCGGACCTCTAACTCCAAAACCCACATTCGTATTTGTAATCCAATAAGTTCCTTGGGTGGACCTAAAATATAGAAGATGTTTTGCTTCCACCAAAGAGATAGAGATAAATTGATATGTACGTGATATCATTTAAATTTCGTGATCTTAAGAACTAATCGGAATACTGATACAACTTCCGTTTCGGAGGTTTAGAGGTTCCGGGTTCGATTCCAGACTTTTTGTGAAAAAGCGCTTAAAAGTTTTGTATTGTAATAATTTAACATTTAAAAAATCTCCTTGAATTTTCTTTCACGAGCCGACTGCCGTGTAGATACTAGATGTTATTAGTTGAATAGTTATTAGATGTGTACATAGCAAGCAACTCACGATCATAAGTGCTGTACTTAATTTCAGCTGATTAATTAATTAAATTCAGTTTCTAAGAAAATTTTCACTTCTCTGATGAACGACGCCACCAAGAGGGACAGTGGAACTCATTAGTCCTAATGGGGCAGTATAATTAAGGTGATATTATTGATATTATGAAACTTTCCCAGCTTCGAGAAGGGGAGGAAGCATTTATAAGGATACATTGACAAGAACTCCTAGCATAGTTCTTAGAAGCTTTTATCATTAGCTTAGGAAAAGAACCTTTGTAAAAATCCAATATTGTTAATAAATAAAAAAAATAATAACGTCTATAGTGAGTGCGTGAGAGACGACGCAGCCTATTCCTTCGAATACGTGTTCAGGAGTATGAAGATAGTAAACATACTAAAAGTCCTGGCGTCTAGGATGGGAGGTAACGGTGTTTAGGCAGGTAAAGGTGGCGAAAGAGGTCCCAAACTAACTTTAAAAAGTCATTGTTAGATTCCCCTAGGGTGGAATTAAAGTGGAATTTAATGTTGCTTTTTCTAGAGCGTGTGTCTCAAATATAGCTAGGATTTTTTCAAAGAAGTTTGGAATCACTTTTTCTCAAATTTAATTTGCTTCAATTGCATTACATACAAAGATTTTACAAAAATGTAGCATTCTTGAGATATCAGTGAAAATCAAAAAAATAGGACCCCTTTTCACCTCTTCTGAGACACTTTAACCCCCCCGCCCTAACTCCAATTCGTCCCATCCTAGACTTCAGGACTTATAATTTGTTTACTATCTGACCCTGTTAAACTCATATCCAAAGGCATTGGCTGCGTCACCTCTCACGGTCTTTTAAGTCATTTATTAATCAGACTATTACCTCAAATGAGAATTCTAATGAAAATTTACATCAAAAAATTGAATTTGATGTAGTGACTGAAAAATATAAAAAATACCATTATTTTACGTTTGCAAATCGGTTTATTTACAAAGTCACAAGATGGACTTTTTCACTTTCAATATTTAACTTGTCAACCCCTTTTAGAACAATTAAGACATATCAAGTTTTTTTAGTTTTTGCGTAGTATCCTCAGCAAAGACTACACCTACCAATAAGAGAAAAAAATAAAATGTTTCACAAACGGAAGTTAAATAAAAAAAATTCAAGAGTCTACCCTCATTCAATAAAAATATTGTACATAGGCCTTGAAGCAGTTGGTTTTTTAGATAAAATAAAATTCAAGTCAGATATACTTAAAAAAATGAAATATTGCTATTCCAGAACCTTTCATTGCATGACTGTAATCGCCTTGGTTTCACATATTTTATCAACCTTCACTCGTTCTATACGTTATTTGCCCGAGTTTTTTCAGAGACTCTTTGAGGATTTGGCTTTCAATTGCTTCTACATTGATTGCTTTTTGTATCTGTGTCATTACAAGAAACTCCAAGATATGATGAGATTCATGGAAACATCTTTCAGCATGGCAAATAAAGAAGTGGTAAGGAACTGTGACTTCAAAGGAAAGGCAATTCTCATCACAATTACATCATTTGCTACTATTACACTGTCCGGATCAATTCTTGAAACCTACTTCCCAGTATCAGAGAAGGAAATAGAGCTACTGCGATATGTTTACCACAGAAAACACCCCGAGAGAAGACTGCAGACCAATTTCTGGATTCCATTCATAGATGACAGTGAGTCTTATTATTATGAAGTGATTTTCATTGTTGAATACTATTTAATATTTCTCATAGTTGTAGCGATTGTGTCATCAACGTGCTTAATTCTACAGTTTGTTATTCACATAGAAGGACAGTACATGATTCTGTGTGAATACATTGAGAAGATAGGAGGTTTACATACAGATGGCAAAGGGAATAGGATCATCTATATAAATATTTTAAATAACAAATTTATGTATGCTCAAAACCTAAAAGAATTAAATCTACAATACAATAATAATATAGAAAATATATACCAAGAGGAATACTGTTGTCAAATTATCCGATTGCATCAGATGTTGATTTGTTTTCAAGAACAGGTGAGAAAATATCTAATTAATTTAATAACTACGAGTATTAACAGTGCCCTATGATGATATTCTTGAGTACATACAAAAATCCTGCCACATCAATTTTTAGCACATCTTTACATGTTTGTATCTACTTTAAGCATATCTTTACCAAGTGGTTGATGTAGTTAAAGCACTAGACTTGTAATGAAAGAAATTAAATCTTGGAATGTTGTAAAAATCCAATACAATGATTGGATTTTTTGACGCATTTTTTGACCCAACCCTAAACTCTGAGGGTTGGGTGAAAAAAATGGTGGTCAAAATATTGTAGACCATTAATTTTCCCCATTTGTTAGTCCAGCATGATATCTGCTTCCTATTAAAATAATGATAAATCATTGCGTTTGGTAGGTATGTTATCTGCTCTATGTATGATATGACATAGAAGGTTGAGTCACAAAATAATAGGGGGGTTTCTTAAAAAAAAAAAGAATAGACCTTTCAAAAATACCTCATAGAAAAAAATAAAATTCTTTTAAGACCGATTTTCAATTGTTCTAATTTGCGAGGAATGAAAAAAAGTCAAACAATTCTATTTCTTTGTTTCCATTTTTCGTTGAAACGGGAAAAAGGGAAACAAGAGCCGTAATTTTCTTTCTAACCAAAGTTAACCAAACGGAAATAAAATGAACCAAACTGGAAGCAAGTCATTTTTCTTTTGGAAGAGGAAAAAAAAAGTTAACCAAAATGGAAGTAGAAAATTCTTGCTTCCAGTTCTTTTATAGGATAAGTCCATTGCTTATCTTTAAAAGTACCGAAACGCATTTTTCTTTTACGAATGTGGTGAAGTTGACCTTGGAATAAAATGGAAATATTTGGAAATATCGAACCTGGAATTTTTTTTAATCCAAAAGAAAAATAGGCCTAAGTTCTGTTAAAAATTTTACTCCCATTTCAGAGGCCTATTGGGACGATCAGATTTGGAAGTAAAAAGCTCAACTTTTTTTTAAAATGGATATTTTGAAAACCTCAAAAAAAAAAAAAAAAAAATATTCACTACCTTTAAGAACCATACTAAATTTCAGCTCAATTGAATTTGTTCTTTGCGAGATGTCCTGGTATTTGAAAAAGCTCAATCAGAAGCCTAATTTTAAAAATGGACTTTTTGTATAGAGCTCGACTCAATGAGACTGTCATTGCAAAATTTCAGCTCAATCCGACTAGTGTTTCTCGAGTTATAGCGTTACAAATTTTACTATATAAATTATTTTACAAATTTTACTATATGTATAAATTATATTACAAATTTTACTATATAAATTATTTTATTTCCATCCTTTCAGGTTGTCAGAGTACACTTTCCTTACATGATGATAAAAGTCATTTTCTACAACACAATATTCGCTCTGTGCATGTATCAGCTGACAACCAATCCAACAGACATATCTCAATATCGCGTTTTCAAATTGGTAGGCGAATTTCTGGGAGTAGGAGTTATTTTCTTCAGTCTCTGCAACTGTTCTGAAAGACTGGATGATTGCAATGCAAAGCTACGCACTGCAATCATTAAATCAGACTGGTGGAAATGTTCACCCAGTGTGAGAATGAATTTAGTTGTTATGTTGAGGGCAGTCAGTAAGTCCAATCATTTAACGTGGATCTATCGATCTCAGATAATAGGTTATCAATTCTTGCTGGCAGTTGTGAAATCTTCGTTCACGTTTGTGAATTTTATGAAACTAAAGTCAAATGTCTCTTTACAATAATTACTCCAACCATATGGGAAAGTTTTCCAGGATAATAACTGTCTAACTCTCTGCTCCATAAAATAAAAATAATAATATAATAACATCTTACAAGTCCATTTTTTTATATATAATAATAATAATACTCTTTAGTGGAAGGTAACCACCAGGCGAGGTTAATACTCAAAGCATTTTCTACCACTTAACCCTCAGAGTCTTATTATTATATTTTTTTTTTTTTTTAAAGGACATAACATCATTTAGAACTTTAATACTATAAAGTAATCCAAACGACAATACTAATGTCCTAACAAGGCATACAAACTAAAGATTATAAACAATACAGACTTAACTTTAACATTTTTATACAGACATTCTCTGCTCACATTCCAGCCGGAACAGATCACCAGAGAATCTAGAATTATATGGTCACAAACTCAAATTAATGAGGAAAATTCACGCACTGGGTGGGATTCGAACCAATGGATCCCTACCAGACTAGCGCTTTAACCACTTGACTACCAGTGCACGGTAGGTAAATGCGTAGGCAAACACATGCACATGCATTATGGGCATACAAAAGACCGAGGACATTACTAATTTAATATTTTATTGTAAATTATTTATAATAGGGCGGGGTCAAGCACACTGCCTTGTGATATTGAATACGAATTACAAGTTATAGGTTGAGTAGTGAGTAAATTTCGCCATTATTTTTAAGTATAACTCAAAACTATCGTGTCCAGTGAAGAGGGGTATTTTTCTTTTGGGTAATTTTTTTTTCCAGGTTCGATATTTCTAAATATATTCATTTTATTCCAAATATTTCCCGTTTAGCTTAGCGTTTCATTTTTTTAAAGATAAACAATGGACTTAACCTATAAAAGAACTGGAAGCAAGAATTTTCTTCTTCCAGTTTGGTTTTTCCCTCTTCCAAAAGAAAAATGACTTGCTTCCAGTTTGTTCCCTTTATTCCATTTGCATCCACTTTGGTTAGAAAGAAAAATACGGCTAAGATCTGGCTCTAATAATAGGTAAACAACCACGTGTTCTCTCAATCCATGTTTTCACATCCATTATTAGTCATTTAGTACATTTGTTTTCCCACTAATCATAATTTATAATAATCATAGACCATATAAAATTACAGCCTCATTATTAAAGGGAAAAGGCAAAGTGAGAGAGGAAAAGCTAGAAGTATACGTATTATTTCTCATTAGTCTCATTACAGACTAGTCGTTTGCTCGCACTGTCTTACAATAGAGCGCGGCAGCGCTTTGTTCCGCCAAGTAAACATGTCTAAAGTACAGTAGAACCCCGTTATTATAAACTAATTGGGACCAGGGGTAGTTCATAATAGCGGGGTTCAATGTAAATGTTCATAATATCGGGGTTCCAAATAATAATAGGTAAAAGAAAGGGAAATAAGGCAAATTTCGGACATACTAATTATGAACGGGCATACATTATTATATGGAACCCCGATATTATGAACATTTACATTGAACCCCGCTATTATGAACACATGTACAAAGTACAGATTAGGTACATAAATACAAAATATGTATGTAAATTGTACAAAGATCTATTGTGAGGATCTAAAGAAGTCAGTAATTCTTGAGAAATTAGAGAAAATTTCCATTTCAAAAAAAAAAAAAAAAAAAAAATTGCCGAAAAAAAAAAAGTTCATTTTATCCGAAGTTCATAATATCGGGGATCATAATAACTGGGTTGTACTGTAATAAAAAGTATAAAACTATGTGAAAAATATTGTTTTAAAAACATTTTATTCCATTTTTTCCTGTGTAATGAGTATTTTTCAAGTTATTCATCACTTTGTTGCCCCGGCAGATTGCATATTCCAAGATACTCGAAGCTTTAGGCCATGTGTCGGAAAAGATGTCGGAAGAAATCATCAAAATTTCAGAGAATGTTTTTCTCATCAATCGGCAACTTTTGACAACTAGCATGTTTCGAAATTCCAAAATTAATTTTTTTCAATGTACAGGGTGTAAATAATTATACGGACAATACTATTCAGGAGCATGTTCCTGGATATAATTGATAAAATATGGATGAAAAATGCTTACTCGTTCAATTAGGAGATTTTAAAGTAAAAAATCAAAGTGTTATTTTTCTCCAACTCTTGAACTAGCGAAGCTATTGTGTTGATTTTTTGTGTACATACATATTATCTCGATGATTTCATCAATCTAACATGACTTGAATTTTGCTAAAGTTTTGAGGGGGATCTGTACACTGTCCACCTACATTGAAAAACGTTCAAACTTTTTTTGGGGTCGAAACAGCCTAATTTCAAATAAAACACATAAATTGAATTTTTTTTTTTTCACAAAAAAGCTCAGAATATTTTTCCTGATAAAAACAGGTAAAACACAAAATATCTCCAAATGAAATTTTTTATGTGTGTTTTGTGCATCTGGTAGAAACTTTACGCTGACAATTACTGTACAGAAAGATATTTTCAGGGATAGGTGCTATTTAAAACTAGGTTTTCTGAATCTCAAATAGAGTTTCAACAATTTTCAATGCGTGTGAACCCCCTACAGATGTCCCTGAACACTTTATCAATTAGTGTGCAAGTCATGTCGGTTCTCACTGAATCATTAACTTATGTAAGTTCACAAAATATCATATCAATAGATTCAATTGTTCAAGATTTAGGCAAAAAACCTTTTTACAACTTTGACAGTTCCTAGAAAGGAGAGGATGCATTTTCAGGTTTTTTTTATGGGAATGAAATCGACCTAAATTGTACCCAGGAACATCCTTCTGAATTACCGTCCCCATTTTATTTACACCCTGTAAAAATAAATATTTATCCTCACTGTTTATCAACTTCTTTGGCTACTTATTTTTTCTTTCAAATTGCTCTAATTAACTTCCTTGATGGCTTTGTTTCTATTTGTTATAAAAAGCCGAAGTTATTAATTCTTCACAAATGAGGACAGAGTCACCAAGGAATATTCGTGTTTACAGGAGCAATTAAAAAAATAATAATAACAATGCAAAGAAGTTGGGAAATAATGAGAATTAACATTTACACTACCGCTCAAATATATTTATGTCCACCAAACTGTTTTAAGTGATTTAGTAAAAAAAATTCAAAACATAGCGATAGTGGAAAGACGCAATACTTCCACTCACGAGGAAGTATCGTGTCCATAATTGGCAGTGTATTATTATTATTTTTTTCTTCAATTTAACAAATTATGAAAATAATAATAAAGTTGTAAAAAAATTCAAAAAGTGCTCTACGAAACAAAAGACTTTTTAATTTATTTTTCATTTAATTGCACATGTATACCGGACAGCGTTCAACTCCCCCCCCTCCCCCCCCCCCCCATTTTTTTGATTCCTGTCTATTTCCGATGTTCAATATTTGGGTACCCGGGGACTGGCATGTTGACATGCTCAATTAGTATGTCACCTTAGTTAGTCGTGTTATGAAGTTTAAATGAACATTTTCCTTACAGTACTTTCATCCAAGGCATTTTCCTTCTTACATATACTTTACCTAACTCTACTCTATACCCCTAGGTATGGCAATATATTTATTTCCTTAACCTAATTTTTTGTAACCCTACTCCACTCATTTATGATCCTATAGGTAATTGTACTACTACTCATTTCCAGCATGGGGTGAGCAGCTTGACTTTCTTTAAACTTGATACATGTATTTTTCTAATCAGTAGACACCTAATTGGGTTACTTTTGTGTATAATATATAATCTTTCGTGGGAATTCCGAATTATGGTCCATTGGTATTTTCTACAAGATAGTATTTTGTATTTTGAAAATACATTTCTACAACTGAGTGATGGCTGAGAAAACCTATGAATCACTAGTATATTCCTAAGAACTAGTAAGTACCTGTTAAATTCATGTGAATTTTTGTAAGTCTACAATGTCTACATACAGGGTGTCCCACCAAACTTGGACACCTCAAATTACTCGGCCCCTGAAAGAGTTTTTGAAAAATAAAAAAATCTAGGGTACATATGCTAATTATGCGGTTTCAGTCATGAAATTTTTTTTATACAGGGTGGTTCAAAAGTCAGAAATTGAGGTGTCAACTTTCGATTTTTAAATGGATCGACCTGAATTTTATTTGATAATTTTACTTCTAAATGGTTCTTAAGTACTTTTTTAAACAAAAATATTACATACAGGGTGGTTTTTTTTCGACCAATTTTTTTTCTAAATCTTGAATAACTCAAGTTCGGTTAATTTTTTCGATAACAAGAATAGAATGTGTTTGTGTAATAAATACACGTTCTTTCAATTGGCATCAAAAATTTTTATACAGGGTGATTCACAAGTGAAATAATGACTTAATTATTTTTAAAATCGAGTTTTTTTAATTTTTTATTTAAGATTAATAATTCTCGTCTAATTTTACACATTTTTCGTTAGTCATATCGAAAAACAAAACTAAAGTGTTGTACAGGGTGAGACATAATTTTTTTGTAACACCCTGTATATGGGCAGTCAAATAGACGCAAAATTCAATATAAAGACTAAATATGCAAGAAAAACTTTGATTTTTGATTAAACTAAAAAGTTATGGTGTTTTAACTAATATTGTCGCATGGCCCACCCTGTAGATATTTTCTTAAACCATCATATGGGTAGTCGAAACTGTCTAAAATTCAACGAGGAGTCCAAATCTGAAAGAAAAAAAATGAATCCAAAAAGCCATGCTCAATTTTGTGTCTACACCTACCTACTTTTTCTTTCAAGTTTTAAAATCATTCAGTGTGGACACCAAATTGAAAGTGGCTTCAAATTCGTGTTTTTTACTTGTTTTTACCACATGATTCGAAGTCTTCGTTGAATTTTATACAACTTAGAGTACCTACATGATAGTTTAAGAAAATATCTACAGGGTGGTCCATGCGACAATATTAGTTGAAACACCATAACTTTTTTGTTTAATTAAAAATCAAAGTTTTTCTTGCATATTTAGTCTTTATATTGAATTTTGCGTCTCTTTGACTGCCCATATGCAGGGTGTTACAAAAAAATTGTGTCTCACCCTGTACAACACTTTAGTTTTGTTTTTCGATATGACTAACGAAAAATGTGTAAAATTAGACGAGAATTATTAATCCTAAATAAAAAAATAAAAAAACTCGGTTTTAAAAAAAAATCAAGTCATTATTTCACTTGTGAACCACCCTATATAAAAATTTTTGATGCCAATTGAAAGAGCGTGTATTCATTACACAAACACATTCTATTCTTGTTATCGAAAAAATTAACCGAACTTGAGTTATTCAAGATTTAGAAAAAAAATTGGTCGAAAAAAAACCACCCTGTATGTAATATTTTTGTTTAAAAAAGTACTTAAGAACCATTTAGAAGTAAAATTATCAAATAAAATTCAGGTCGATCCATTTAAAAATCGAAAGTTGACACCTCAATTTCTGACTTTTGAACCACCCTGTATAAAAAAAATTTCATGACTGAAACCGCATAATTAGCATATGTACCCTAGATTTTTTTATTTTTCAAAAACTCTTTCAGGGGCCGAGTAATTTGAGGTGTCCAAGTTTGGTGGGACACCCTGTATACTACTCTTGAAATATTGTTTTTTTTTCTATAAATTTTGTCAGTGTGTGCTTTCAAAGTGGCCAATGAGTTTACATGCAGACGACTACAAACTATTTGTCAATTGGTCAGTAATTTGAAAAGTTATTTTAGAAAATATGTTTGCTTTCTTTCAATTTTCCTTATCTTCTAAATATGTTGAGTACACAAGAAAGCTCTAAGCTCTAATACACATTTGGCAGAAGTATTCTCACAAGAACAGACTGTGTTACCTTTAAACAATATTAGAAAGAAGAGTAGAACAGTCCAGAGAAAAAATGTTTCAGAAGAGGAAGTTAAGTGTCAAATCTCCAGGACTCTATCCTCATTCCATAGGAATTTTTTACTTAGTACTTGAGGCAATTGGTTTCGTGAATAAATTCAAATTCAGCTCAGATAAACTGAACAGACTGAAGCACTACTATTTCATCGTGTTTCATAGCATAGCATTTGTGGGCTTGGTTTCTCATTTTCTGTCAACAATCACTCGCTCTGTACGTTTCCTCCCTGAATTTTTCCAAAAAATACTTGAGGATTTAAGTTGTGATTGTTTCTACATTGACTGCTTATTGTTTCTGTTTCACTACGATCAACTCCAAGGTATGATGAGATTCATGGAAACGAATTTCAGCATGGCAAATAAAGAAGTGGTTAGAAACTGTGACTTCAAAGCAAAGGCACTTCTCATTACAATCACATCCATTATTACTATAACACTCTGCACGCCAATTCTCGAAACCTACTTCCCAGTATCAGAGAAGGAAATAGAGCTACTGCGCTATGTTTACCACAGAAAACACCCCGAGAGAAGACTGCAGACCAATTTCTGGATTCCATTCATAGATGACAGTGAGTCTTGGTATTATGAAGTGATTTTCATTGTTGAGTTCTATTTTATCGTTCTCATAGTTGTAGCGGCAGTGGTATCAACATGTCTCATTCTTGTGTTAGTGATTCACATAGAAGGACAGTACATGATACTGTGTGAATACATTGAGAACATCGGACGTGTGCATACAGATGGCAAAGGAAATAGGATCATCTACAAAGATATAATAAAGGGCAAGTTTCGGTATTCTGGATATCTTAATGACTCTTTCAAGAAATTCGATTTCAAATGCTACCAAAGACTGGAAGACATCTCCCAACAAGATTACTGTCGTCAAATTATAAAATTTCATCAAATGTTGATTCAATTTAAAGAAAAGGTAAGCTGAAATTACCTCTAATATAAGTATAGAACAGACTATTTATCAAGTTTTTTTTCAGATCAAATGAAATTATTAACGTAAACAAAAACTCAAACATCAGTACGAGTATTTGCAGTTATTTATTTATACTAAAGTTACGATAGATGTGTGGTTAACAAGGAGGGATAGGGTGAGAAATGAGTGGACTAGGGTTACTGTTAAAGTGGGTTGTTGGCAAAGAAAAAGAGTAGGATGAGATGGTTTGGACTTGTAGAACGAAGAGATGAAAACTATGTGAGTAAGACAACAGATAAGAAATAGGGGTTTATAGAAAGAGAAGGAGACTGAAGATGTGATGGAGAGACAAAGTTATTAAAGTCCTGAGAGTAAATTTGAATAAAAGAGAACGTATTAAATAAAAGAGATATCGAACGACAGCATTCATGTAGCAAATGCCGACCCCAAGTAGGTTCCGGTAAAAGGCAAATTAAAAGGAGAAGAAATGAAAAAGTAAGCTAGATATTTATTTCCAACACTTTCTTATTTTCCAGATGGTCAGTCCACAATTCCCGTACTTGGTTATAAAAATAATTTTATACATCACAATGTGGGCTCTATGCATGTATCAGTTTACAACTAATCCAACAGACATTTCTCAGTATCGTGTCTTCAAATTGGTCACCGAAATTATCTCTGTGGGAGCCATTTTTCTTAGTCTCTGCAACTATTCTGAAAGACTGGATGATTGCAATGCAAAGCTACGCACTGCCATCATCAAATCAGACTGGTGGAAATGTTCATCCAGTGTGAGAATGAATTTAGTTTTTATGTTGCGGGCAGTCAGTGTGCCCAATCATTTTACATGGATATATCGGTCCTGGGCCATTAATTTTTGTTTCTTTTTGTCGGTAGTGAAATCATCTTTTACATTTGTGAATTTCATGAGGCTGAAGTCAAATGTATAGTTTCAAAAAGCATAATGGGACTACCAGTCTTGCGCTGACAGTCTAAATAAAGCACTACTTATACTTATACTTCTTACTATTTTAAAAATACTTATTCCTAAATTTATACTTTTAAGTTTACATAGAAATATGCAACTTTACTTAAATTCTTTTTTGCTTGGATAAATAATACTTCACTTATAGCGTATTTTTTATATGAATAAAACAAATAAAACGAATATTTTTCTCTTATATCATGATCTGGCTGCAAATATTTTCCATTGTCCGCCATTTTTTAGCAAATAAAATAAATATTTTCTTTTCTATCGCGATCCGGCTGCAAAAAACCAAATAAAAACATGGCGGCAAAAGAAAAATATGTCAGATCGCGATCAGGCTACCAGTATTTTCCAAAATTATGAATATGCTAATTAAGGAGCGCGGTAGCGCTCCGACCCGCCAAGTCAATCGAAATAGTTCGCGCGCTACCAAGAGTATACTATACGCGACAGCATAAGTAGCACATTTCGTGTAGTTGTAGGAGAAAAAGTACAAGTGATGGAGGAAATTGAACTACATATATAGATTGGGGCACGATAATAGACAAGCTTTTAAAAAAGAAACATCGAAATCGTTTGAGTTAAATTGGTCAAAAACACACTGTAAAAACGTCATTTTTTTTCAAAAAATTCTGCTTCTTCTTTGACGTTGACCGCTCTACAGCCAAAACTACTGGACCGATTTTCATGAACGATGGCTCATTTTTTTTCTTCTGGGTGGTAGGTGTGCCTTTTTATGGTTTCATTATCCCAAAAGCTACCATTTGGCCGTTAATTAGGAAAAGGATCATTTTCAGAGCTCAGAATAACATTGGAGTATAGATATTTAATCTAGTTTATTATGTATATACCTATTCATTCACAAACCTTTCAATTCACATGTCCCGATGTGAAATTGTATAAAGGTATACTAACCCATAAATAGTCGCCGGTGCTGAGTGAGTTAGCGCGCTAAGCTTACCACGCATGGTGGCCTGTATTCGATCCCCAGCTGGGCAGGAATTTTTCTGCACTTTACTTGGGTGTTTGGGGTGCACTCATACCTCGTGAGGAAAAATGAGTAGTTACTGAATAAGTAACGACCAGTGACGGCATTACCAGAGTTAAAATAAATTAATGTAATAGAATTTGAAAAGTAAAGGAGGCTCTTAGTAATGCTGCACTACCCACAAAATTTGTGAAGAGGCCTTGTGCTTGACCACAAATAATTTCATACATACATAGCTATAATAAACCTGTAATGCCCAAGGAGTGAAAAAGACAAGATTTTTTTTTTTCTTCTAAAATGTTGGTTAGGTATATTAGGTTCAAAAATGTAAAAAAAATCTCTAGTACCCAATGTTACTAATGTATGTGTAACATGAATGTCATAAATATTTGGGGACCTTTTTAAGTGGGAAATGTAGAAGTTTCGTAGAAAACTTTGTAAAAGCCCCTACACTACCTAATACCTATTCCTAATTAGGAATGTTAGGTACATAGGAAGTGAAAGGCTTTTTCCTCCCTATCCAATTCTCTCTAGTAAATATTTCTTTCACTGGCCGCTAAAAATATTATAATACAAAGTAAAATAAATTGAAGCTTTTATAAGTTGCAAACACCACGGGAATATGTCAACAGTCCAGTTAGCTCAGTGGTTAGGGCGGCACTGTGTAAAGCTGGAGATGCTAGAGGTCCGCGGGTTCGAGCTGAGACATGTGATTTTTTTTTTAAAACAAAATACTCTTTACTTGTTTTAGTTTTACATAATTTACATTAAATTTAGTGAGTTTATGAGGTACTATTAACCTTTTTGTTGTGGGTTGTGTTGTACCTCATTTATAATATAAAATAAAAAATTAACAGTTAAAAAAAATATATTTATACATTTATTACTCAACACAATAAGCTTCGTTCTCAGTATTCTTTCACAGAAATTAATTGTAAAAATATATAGTTATCCTCCCATTTGGGATTTTTACCTCATAATAATACATCTTGGGCATACTGCTGGAATAATGGGACTTAAAAGTCCTTATTATTATATCTGACATAAATTAAGGAAATATGTTCAGGGTGTACCCACTATTTGAACTAGTTGAGGGGCCCATCTGGATAAAATGAATGGCACCACACAGCATCCTTGTAAAAATCTGTGACACAGTGCCAATTTATGAAACGGGATTAATTTTAGAATAACCCGGACTATCTCTCTAATCGTTCTTCGACTTGAGGGAGGGTCTCACTTGTTATCTTACCTTCTTTTAAACATAATTAACTGAACACAGTGAGAACGAACTCACTAAGTGAGGTTATACGCCAGAGCAAAATTAGCACAATTCTTGTAGTTGTAGGAAAAAAAGTACAAGTGATGAAGGAACTCGGACTATAAATAAATATAGATTGGGGCACGATAAAGACAAGCTTTGAAAAAAGAACCATCAAAATCGTTTGAGTTAAGTTGGAGAAAACCAAACTTTAAAAACGTCATTTTTTTCATCATTTTCTGATTCTTCTTTCACGTTGACCGCTCTACAGCCAAAACTACTTGACCGATTTTCACAAACGATGGCAAATTGTTTTGTCGTGAGTGGTAGGTGTGCTTTTTTATTGTTCTATTATCCTAAAAGGGACATTTGGCCCTTAATTGGGAAAAGGATCATTTTCAGAGCTCAGAAAAAAGTTGGTGTATAGATATTCAGTATCTAGTATATTATCACTCTCCCAGATGAGTCAAAAGTCGCATATCTACTTTTTAGGTGAAAGAATAATTTGGAGAAGGATACTGTGCATAGGTTTGAATATCAAACTAAAATCTTTATCTTCACATTCAAACTGTTTCATTTATCAACACTTGTTCCTTTAAAGTCATTATTTAATATGTTAAATAGTTTTATATTGAAACAACATGTATCATTCACCCCACACCTATACAGGGCCACTACAAAAAGTTATAAGATCCCACAAAAAATATCACTTCGTGACATAAAAAAGTCCCGCCAAGTTGTTCCCCAAAAATATTTCAGTTCCCAAATTCATCCCTCCCTCCCTTCCCAAAAAATATATTAGTTATTTGTGACCTCCCCCAAAAAAATTATTGAAATCAATTTATGGCCCCGCCTTTTATTCATTCACCTAAGTGCAACAGTATACATATTAATAGCCTCCCCTCTCTCTTTCTTCTAATGTTCTCTTTCTTTTGTTCCTTATTGCATGTTGGAATGTTTCCTTTACAAACTCAGAACTTAAGTCTTATTTCCTTGCTCCTTTCACCGACTTGGGCTCTTGGCGGAGTACCACCAAGCAGGTCCGTTCTTAGCCAAAGGAACTGATGTCTTGGTTTTTTTCTAAGATTATATATAAATGTAGACATATGTAAACATGTGTTCCTTGGAAATGAGCCGGAATCGTGACTTGTTCTGATGGTCCAATTCTCGTTGGTGGCAGATATTTTGCGACTTAGATACAGATAATGCATCCTTGGGTAGCGGTCGGCTAGACTTCTCATTTCCTGTTCTCCATAAGAACCATTATGTTAAATTATCTCTTTTTAATTCTTTCAAAATAGAACTGTCTATTAGATTAAAAAAAAAAAAAAATATTCCCAGTTAGTGGTACTCCGCCAAGAGCCCAAGTCGGTGAAAGGAGCAAGGAAATAAGACTTAAGTTCTGAGTTTGTAAAGGAAACATTCCAACATGCAATAAGGAACAAAAGAAAGAGAACATTAGAAGAAAGAGAGAGGGGAGGCTATTAATATGTATACTGTTGCACTTAGGTGAATGAATAAAAGGCGGGGCCATAAATTGATTTCAATAATTTTTTTGGGGGAGGTCACAAATAACTAATATATTTTTTGGGAAGGGAGGGAGGGATGAATTTGGGAACTGAAATATTTTTGGGGAACAACTTGGCGGGACTTTTTTATGTCACGAAGTGATATTTTTTGTGGGATATTATATTTACTTTTTCGGGCAAGTTTTATTTATTTTATTTGTTTATTTGCAGGCGGTTCGCGATGGCAAAGTAAATATTTATTTTATTAATTTAACTCCGTACTTAATATACTTGCGACAAAAATATGGTGAATTCTGTTTCTGTTGATCACTCTGTACATTCTAAATAATTGATCAGTTGATCAATCTATACATTATCAATAAAACAAAACTATTAATCATAAAAAAGTCAAGTATCTTTTATTTTCCGCATGTTATTTCAAGTTAAAAAAGGTGGGGAAAACATTAAAAAACGAAATACAGAGATTGTTGAGTATTGTACGACTAGATTTTAGGCAGAGAGTACATTTTTTGTGTTGATCATCGGATCTGCCTATGCTTCAATGGTTGGTTACTCAACATGCTTTCAAACAGACAACAGATAGTGAAATATAATAGAAACTCTTATCTCTATACTAACGATGCCGACTCCTACCTAACGTCCTCTACTCCAATGTTCCATGAACACCTGTCTGCGCCGTTCGATGTCTTTTAATTTTTTAAGCAGTATTACTAAGTCGTACCACTCACTGATTTGAGGATTTCGACCAAGGATCGTCATCCACAACAGCCAAACTCACAAAAGTAGTTGAAAATACATTGGATACAGCCAAACTGGGTGTTCAACAGTAAACCACCAGAAATTTCTCCAGATGAAAAAAAGCTCCCACGATGCACCAGGGCCACTCTCGCTCAGTTAAGATCTGGTTGGTCCAGGCGCCTCAATGCATACATGAACTGCAGAGACCCCAACATCGTAGACAAATAAATGCCCGGAATGTGGAGGTAGTCCACACGATACATCCCACTTGTTCTCTTGTCCACCAAAACCCACGCCATTGACACCTATAGACCTTTGGCTTCATCCTGTCCAGGTGGCAACCTTCCTTCAGCTTCCATTAGACGATGATGAGTCTGCATGACAGAGTTGAGTTCACCGCTGCTACTACTACAACAACAACTCACTGATTTGAATTTTTCACCCTTCGAGTGATACCCAAATAATTTGAGTTCACTAGTATGTAGCAAATGCACATTAGACATCTGGTAACTTTAATATACAATATTTTTTCTGGTGATTCTCGCTCGCATCAGTTTTTAATACAAAAAATATAACAGGGCATTCAAAGGGGCAACAGCTCGAGCATCGGAGGCATGCTTCCTCTCGGTAGTGAGTTGTTTGAAGTATTTTAGAATAAAATTGGTTCTCAGCATGTTGTACGTTGTACTGCAATATAAAATATTGTTAACGGCGCGCGGCGATAAGATTTCACATAAGTAAATTCTAGACATATGTAAAAAGCTGAAGTGCTGGTTCTTCTATAGTTACAATACAAAAATCTGTTTGCATCAGAATCACGAGGAGAGAAAATAATTACCATACCTTTAAATTCTTTTCATCATCATCATCATAGGGTGGCGTCATCGTGAACAATGTTATGTGCGTTATGATTTCACAGAAGTAAATTCTAGACATATGTAAAAAGCTGAATTGCTGGTTCTGCTATAGTTACAATCCCAAGATGTGTTTGCATCAGAATCACGAAGACAGAAAATAATTACCATACCTTCTAATTCTTCTACCATACCTTTTAAACTTTAACTTATAATGTGTTATTATATCACAAAAGCTTAGTGTAAGCTATTATCTATTTGCTTAGTCTAGTAAGTACTAATTTCATGTCCTCAATGTCTTGGTAATATTTACAAGGTCATTTTGTAAGAGTACCACTTAAACTTTTAAAGTCAAAGTTTAAATATAATATTATTATTATATCACCAAGATATTGAGGACATGAAATCAGCACTTACTAGACTAAGCAAATAGCTAATAGCTTACACTAACTCCAAGATATGAAAGCATGTGAAATTACATAAGGATGTTATGTTGTTTTTTCTCGGTTTTAACGTCCCTTCAACTACTAAGGTCATTTCAAGATAGGAGTTTAACCCGTCAACCAACCAGTTACCCACATTAACCTCACTCGGCCTTAGAATAGCCAGCATAACAAGGGTCCTCACCTTGACGTTGCTTGAGTGACAGAACGAGAACTAGTGGATTCAACGTACCATTTTTTTTATTTTTTTTTGCCAGCGTCGATGGCAAATCACCGGTTCTCGTAGGATCACCTAGGTTTAGCAACGTCTAGCGAGGTGAAGACTTCGTGATGCTGGCATTCCGGCCCAACCCAGGCAGGGTGGGGTTAATGTGGGTAGCAGGTTTGAGAATTTCTTGCGAATGGAGGGTAACACTCCCGTCGTCATATGACCATGCAGTTGAAAGCGACGTTAAACCCAAATTAAAAAAAAACGTACCATTGACGCTGGCTTCATAAAGATACAAAGTGTGTAAACTAAGTAATTACAATTCAATATTGTCTCCCTCAAGACAACTTCCTTTGGAAGATACACAGCTATGGAGATGGCTCTTTCAGTTCTAAAAGCAGTGATGCGACACCCAGTTGTTCTTGATGTTAGTCTCACATAAATGACCCTTATCCCTTTTTTGGAATATTTTCAATAACCTCACGGTAAAAGTGTTGATTGACCGTTTGACCCTGAGTCACAAACTCTTTGTGGACTTGTTGTTGCTCGAAATTGATGTCATACTTTTTGGAACACTCTAGAATAAACTGTTTAACAGGAAAAAAAAAAAAAAAAAACGGATGGAATATAGGGAAAAACAACCAAATGACTTTGGCGAGGTCAAACTTGTACTGAAGGAAGTTTAACACAAGTAATTTTGAGAGAGACAATATTGAATTGTAATTCTATTCGATTTTTCATTTTTTTTTATGAAACTGAAAAAGTTATAACTTAACACACCTTGTAGTAATGGTGGTACAATTTAAGGAAGCATGTGCAATTGTGTACACAGAGATATGTACATAAAGCTTATGAAGTTCCTCTGAACAATAGTTTGGTAAACAATTTAAAGTAAATCCATTTTATCTTGACCTAGCAACAGAGTTTTATGAAACGATGCATCAGACTGTATCAGTAGTGTTATTACATGTATTGGGGCTTTTAGCTCTTTTACTTTTAATTGGAAAGAATGGAACAATTGAAATTAAAACTGTTCCAAAAAAGGGAACCAAGCTGTTCATTTCAAAGAAAAGGTTATCCTCAGTCAATAGAAATATTTTACACAATACTTGAAGCAATTGGTTTTGTAGATAAAATCAAATTCAAGTCAGATATACTTAACAAATTGAAATATTGCTATTCCAGAACCTTTCATTGCATAGCTGTAATCGCCTTGGTTTCACATTTTCTATCAACCATTACTCGGTCTATACACTATTTACCTGAGTTTTGCCAAAGACTCTTTGAAGATTTATCTTTCAATTGTTTCTACATTGATTGCTTATTGTATGTGTTTCATTACAAGAAACTCCAAGATATGATGAGATTCATGGAAACACATTTCAGCATGGCAAATAAAGAAGTGGTTAGGAACTGTGACTTCAAAGCAAAAACAATTATCATCACACTTGCATCAATTGTTACTATTACACTGTCAGGATCAATTCTTGAAACCTACTTCCCAGTATCAGAGAAGGAAATAGAGCTTCTGCGCTATGTTTACCACAGAAAACACCCCGAGAGAAGACTGCAGACCAATTTCTGGATTCCATTCATAGATGACAGTGAGTCTTATTATTATGAAGTTATTTTCATTGTTGAATTCTATTTGATATTTCTTATAGATATATTGGCTGTGTCATCAACATGTCTCATACTTGTGTTTGTCATTCATATAGAAGGACAGTACACGATACTGTGTGAATACATTGAGAACATCGGACGTGTACATACAGATGGAAAAGGAAATAGGATCATGTTTACAGATATAATGGAGAAAAAGTTCATCTGCACTGCAGATTTAAACGAATTCAAAATTACCATTAATCAGAAATCTCATGAAGAAATGGAATATACCTACCAACAGATATACTGTCGCCAAATTATTCAGTTTCATCAGAGGTTGATTCACTTCCAAGAACAGGTAATAAATTTGAACCAATGGCTACTTTTGTCAGGAAGTTGATTTTGCCCTTTTCATCACCCAGTTTCTAATCTAAATGCTATTATAGGTAGAAACTAAACAGATTTACATATGCCAGCGCCACCATCAATCTATAGGCCCACAACTTTTTGCAATTTCATAAATAAATAATGAAATTTTAAAAATTCTCAATAGTGCTCTACCAAACAAGACTTTTCTAAGATTCTTTTCAATTTAGTTTTCTCACTCATTCTTACATTTCAGTTTGTCTATCAGCAGTACACTTTCTTGGTGATTAAAATTGTATTCTACAACACAATGGTAGCTCTGTGTATGTATCAGCTGACAACTAATCCAACGGACATTTCTCAATCTCGGGTCTTCAAGCTGTTTACTGAATTTTTTGGAGTAATAGTTGGGTTCTACATTGTATGCAACTCTTCTGAAAAGCTGGATGATTGCAATGCAAAGGTACGCACCGCCATCATCAAGTCAGACTGGCAGAAATGTTCATCCAGTGTGAGAATGAATTTAGTACTCATGTTGCAGTCGGTCAGTGTGCCAAATCACTTGACATGGGCCTATCGGTCTCAGGCAATAGGTTATTCATTCTTTCTATCAGTTGTGAAATCATCTTTCACAGTTGTGAACTTTATGAAGCTGAAGTCAAATGTTTCCTTGCGTTAATATTTCTTAATATTTTTTTTAGGTCTCAAATACACACTTGAAATTATTATGTTACGATGCTCACATGGTTTTTTTTTTCTAGACCTACATATGTTAAGATACACATATATTTTCTTCTATGCTTTTTCACTAAAAATTTATTGGGTTTTACTCTGTTGTTTTTTTTTCAATATCCTTTTGTGTATTTTTCTAGAAAGAATAAAATTTCTGTAGCGCGGTAACTCTCCGCCCCACCAAGTAAAAAAAAAAAAAAAAAAAAAAAAAAAACAGCCTACCAAGAGATGGTATATGTTTTATCATCTACTATTGTATTGAAAAATACATCCTAACATTTTTCAAGTGTTATTTTACTTTTCAATTTGATAATTCATATCAAATTGAAAATAAAACATGATCAAGAGGTAATAATATTTCCTTAAAGATCCTCCCAATTTCTTTTTTTTAATTGCTATTAACCATGTTTTTAATACAATTATATTTACTTCAATGTTATTTACCATGAGTGCTCCAATACATTTTATTTGATTTCTTTTTTTTTGTTTATTGTAATAGTCAGAGTTGTCAAGTTTTAGACTTTCAACATTCCATCCATTTATTTGCAGCACCGTGATTAAATGTTAAATAAATTGTTCAACTCTTACCATAGTCCTTTTTATAGTGTGGAGATATACAACACCTCCACAGTATTAGAGCTACAATGAAGAGCATGATGATAAGGCCTCCAATGAGAATTGCTATCAAGATGGGGAAGTGTTGAGATGGAATCATCCAGGATCCAAACTTCCAAGCTCCAGGAGTGGCCGTTCCATTTTCCTATGGAAAAAGAAGAACACTTGATCACATACCATATCATACATTTAATCACATACCATTTCGCAAAAAAATCTTTCCTCTCCCTTTTCTAAAAGTTGAAGAGAGCTATCAAAGTTGAAGAAATTAAAAATTTGGTTTTTCATTAATTATTATTTAAATAAACTAAATTGTGTAAACCCATATTCTACTCTAACTCTTGATCTACTGAAGCTGATGAATACCACACATACAACAAAAAACACAAAATATTTTTTGTTAAAGTTTTTTTTTTTCATGTGCTTTGTCTAAAAAATATTCTGAGCTTTTTGTAAAAAAATATGAAATCATTTTAAATAAAATTGGTCTACTTTGGTATCCAATTTTTTTTGACGTTTTCAGAGTGGGTGGAACCTGTACAATTCTCCTTGCAATCTGGAACTCATAAACGTGAAAGGAACTCACTTATCAAGTTATTGTTCATCTCTGTTTCTCCATACTGGTGAAGCTGAAATTTGATCTGTAGGACCTTTAGGTGCTATGCTCTAGAGGTACACTGAGAAAGGATCTTTCAATTTTCAATATCTGTGTCAATAGTGTACAGGGTGAGCATAAAGTCTAACCTCACCCCTTGTATCTTGAGAACCACTCGAGATATTGACAAGCTCTAATACAGGTTCCTTTATTTTAATAATATTGATTTTCAGCCCAAAAAACTTTGGTTGCGGCTGGTCGTTTAGGCTGGCAGCAATCAGCTCATGAATCTCCATTGGTGATGAAAATTAAAATTCATTGCAATAAACTTTAGACCTCTACAACGTACGGTTCTTGAGATAAAGGGTTGGCTGTCCTGGCTAAAGTCCATACCTTTTGACTTATGACTAGTTAACTGGATGTTGCAGTAGGATGAATATGTTCATGTTAACTCCTTTTAACAACACATTTTGACCAAGGTTTTTGATGTTAAATAAGTTAATAGGTTTTTGATGTTAAAACTGTGGTCAGCTGGTTGGCAAAACTGACCAGAAATTAACAAGAACAGAAAAAGTCACAAAATAACTTTCTGGAAAGGTCTCAATATAAGGAACTAATATTAACAACTTTCATCCTCCTGCAACATACATTCAACAAGGTATAGATCAGAACATATGGACATTAGTCAGGATGACCAAACCTGTATCTCAATAATGATAAGTCATTGAGGTCTGAAATTTATTGTAATGGATATCATTTTTTAATTACCTTAAATTAATACATTTTGACAAGTTCCCACTCAGCCTCAGTGACCAGTCACAACCAAAGTTTTTTGGTCTCAAAATCAAATTACCCAAAAAATGAGGTAAACCTTATTTTACCACTCATCAATATCTTGTGTTGTTCTTGCAATACAAGGTGTGGGGTGAGACTTTATGACTACCCTGTATATAAAATTATAATCCTTGCTGTTTATCAAATCATCCATCAGCCAGACTTACCTGTATTTTTGCTGTAAAGGTTACAGATTGCTGAAAACTGTGACCAGTGGTTCTTCCATTGATGGAGCGCACTGTGGCTGTGATATAGTCATTGTTACCCATGGTCTCTCTTTCATCTAGAAATAGAATTAAAACAAATTGTACTTACTATTAATATTATCATTAATATTATTGTACTTTTTTTCAAACAATTAACAGAAATTTATACAGAAAACATAATATAGACATAAAGAAGAAAAACAAAACAATAACAATTGGATGGAAATATTTACTTTTATAAACATGATTGTTTGGAGTGAGACATTTATTTTCTTTTCTTTGTTCATTTGTTAATCAACTCAATGTGCTAGGTACATACAAATTAAATTCAGTCAGATCTTTTTTTTTTGTTGATAGTCACAATTGTGATATTACAACTTGCCTCACCTTGCAATTTTTTTGACCTATTATAATAATAATAAAACTCTTTAGTGGAAGGTAACCACCAGGCGAGGTTAATGCTCAAAGCATTTTCTACCAACTAAGCCTCAGAGTCTTATCATTATGTGGTCACAAACTCAAATAAATGAGGAAAAATTCATGCACTGGTTGGGATTTGAACCAACAGATCCCTACACTACCTGGATTATGAGACTAGCACATTAACCACTTGACTACCAATGCACCTACTTAAGAAATGGATAAGCAACTTATTGTCCCCCACTTTAGTGACAAGCTACTGAGGTTGATTACATACAAATGAACATATAATATTAAAAATTAAGAAAAAGATGATCTCTCACTAGATTAAGTACTGAAGTAATGCCCAGCTTGTCCTGGCCAGTAGAATCAGCTTCTCTGTGGGAGCAAACACTATGAAAACACGAGAGAAAGCTAGTGATTCATTAATATAAATAAATATATTATGTAATATGAAAAAATAATAAAACTATAAAATTATTGACAAAGAGATATTATAAAAACCAGCTATAGATAGTACTGAACACACCTATTACTGATATGTCTTTAATTTTACAGTTTTATCAACGGCTGAATGAGGTTAATGTGGGAAGCTGGCACCATTCCCAGGGAATGGAGGGTAAAACCCCCATTCTGACTATCTTAAAATCAAGACATTAAAACCAAATAGAATCAACTGATTCTATTTCTATTCTATAAATCTAATAGATCTAATAGAGGTCATTCATAATAATATCTCAAGACAGTTTGTCAACAACAACAAAAAAATCAGTGTCATAATAAAATTGGGACTTCTTTTGAGGAAACTCCATTTTATCAGTGATTTTTATAATTGTATCACCGTAAAGTTAACCAGCCTCTATGGCATAATGGTTGTGACTACTGCTGTAGTCCAGAGATCCTGAGTTGTGTTCCCTGTTAGAGCAGACTTCTCAAACAGAAATTTTTGTCACCTCCAAACATGTGAGGTTGCCATTTCTGGTCTAACCCAGGCTGGGTGAGATTAATATGTAGCTGTTATGATTCCCAGCAAAAGGATTCCCTGACTATCTTAAAATCAGGATATTCAAATCTAATGGAATCAACTGGTCACAATAGATCTAATAGAGGTTGGAGTGATAATTGGGGCTCCTCCTATGGAACTCCAACCAGTCTATGATAATAAAAAACTTAGAATTGAGGAGATAGCACAGCAAATTTGGTAGGCAAATTCACCATTAAAATAGAAAATTATTTAATATTCTAATAATCAGTGAAAAGTCTCTAAACAGGTTTGTAAGAAATGGAGAGTAGATGGTTGCTACCTGTTTTAAAAGAGATTTACAATATTAATATCAATATAGTTGATGTAACAATAGCAAACCATAAATCTGCACAAACATTGATTTTAAGCTTGATTTTTACCTTTCTCATCAGTGAAAATATACATTTAAAATATGCTTGTTCCACACACATATTTAAAATATACCCTCAATAATCTACAACATAATATATAGTGAGTAAATATACCATTAATTCAAATAATAACACTTCCTAGATCACTAAACACCTAATCAGTTATCCAACTATATTCTGATCTAATCCAACATATTCTGTCTAAATTTACTTATGCTAATGATTATTGTATAACTTTAATAAAAATATTCTATTTCCTATTCCCACACTAAACAAGTTTATGTTTCAATTCATAGAAGTTTCACCAAGCAAATTGATGAAAATGTGATAACACCATTGCTATATCTAAATGATCTATTAAACTATCCTCCTAGTTAGAATTCAAACGGTAATTAGTAAGCTGTACTAAAAAATAAAAATCAGATCAAATAATTGGCATGAAAGTGAAAACTGTGTCAGTAAGATGTGCAGTCAATCATTCAGTTCTTCAAGACTGGATTTGGACTGAGTACTATGCTACCATTTTTAGATCAGAGAAATCATTGAATCCCTAAGGTTTCAGACTTTATTCATTTTCTTACCATATAATTGAGGGATTAGAATTGAAATTATAATTTTCACTGATGAAAAATTGCTTATCTAAATCCGAGTTAGATATCATTCTTCTTGCTACTGATAGTACCTCTTCCCAAGAAACACTTTGCACTTGGTATGAATAATTATCAGCAAATGTGAAGTTTCACTGGTTCAGTATCTTTACCAAAGAGTTCGTAGATAAATATTCACATTCCAGAGGATTTTAAAATAGTTAAAACGAAAGGAAAATGAATTTTCTTGAATAAAAAGCAGGAACTAGGAACCAAAATTCTTAAAAAATAAACACAAAACAACTTGAAGGAAATGGCATCAAAACATCTGATAAGCTGATAAGCGCATGTCTCTGAACTCTAGTGGGTGTTTTGAGAACTAAGATACGTAGGTACCACAGATTTATATGTAGAAATCGAAATATTGTACCACGGCTCCAAAAATGGATGATGTATTTGAAAGAAAGTTGAAGTTGTGAAGAATTCATACAAAATTCAAAGTGTGAAGTATAAATTTTATAATAGTTAGCGGTAGTAGGAGATTTTTATACAAGTATGTGAATGATTTTTCTCATGAACTATCGGTATAATGAAAAGTCTTACGGAAAATGGAGTAAATTTGGCTTTTAAAGCCTACTTTTAATTATATCCCTTGAAACTACTTTTATAATTATTCAGTTCAATTCATGGGTGTAGCCAGGGGGGGGCACCCTAGAAAATTCCAGGGAGTATGCATTACTAGGTATTATTGATTGTTCACTAGGTATTATTGATTTTCCCCATTAGCTGCCCCCCCAACCAGCCAAAATCCTAGCTACGCCCATGGTTCAATTGATTTAACTATTGAAAAAAAACTGGAGTCACTTTAATTTCCGCGAGGCCTCCGTGGAAGATGGATTTTTATAAAAATACGTGTTCAGAAGTTACCATTTTATAAAAATAAATGGGCTTTTATAAAAATACGTACCTATCCGTTTAAAATATTTTTCAACGTAAAGTCCATTTCTGCAATAAAAATCGCAATTTTTGAAATTCATGTTGCACTTTTCGCTGGCTGAAAGTACATGAAATGTTTTCCGTAACCTTACACTCTGCCGGGCTGTCTTTTTCTTTGTATAGGCGTTCTTCACACCTCGGCCGAGGTGTTTGATAATAATATAATTATAAGATACTAATGCATCATGCATTTGCCCACTCTACTTCTACCCCAACCGTCCTCATGAGGCTAAGGTAGGTTCCGAAATCCAAGGTACAGAGCCGAAAAAAATTCCGACTACAAATATAATTTATTACTGTACATATTAACCAGTATACTGTGTGTAATCTAGATAAGATGGGGTACTGTAGATAACTTCGTGTGTAGAATTTTGTACACTGCTCAAATGTTTTATATTTCTGCACACATTTTGTAATTTATTCTTATACAACCTTATTACCTAAATTGTATTTTGAACCTCGTAGCTCTTGCTACGAGATATTTGTTTTTATTTCTTCATATTTGTGTTAATCACTTTCGTGATATCACAACTCAAACTCGCTTTACTAAAACTTTGCTGAACCCAGGACTTGAACCATCTACCTCCAGGTTAGACTTATCGATGAAGCTACTGAGATGTGTTAGCTACTGAGATATTGTATAAAACCATCTTCCAGAGAGTCTCGCGAAATAAACCAGAAGGTACTACTTGTAATATTTTGGTAAAGGGACATCGAAGGAAAAAGAAAATGAGAACCGCTAGCAGCGAATGCGACCTTACCGTGGTACTCAATGGAAACATCTGTAGGATCTTCATGCGTTTCGTCTTCATACTCTCTGTCATCTTCAGACTCCGCGCTTTCCTTCTCTGCATAGCTCACGAGATTGCACAGGATACATTCCGCGTACGTCATTAGAAATTCAAATTTGTTTTTGAAGCGGAAAAAAAAAATTGATTTTCCTATTTATCACCGATTCAAGCCCTTAAAAATGATTTTAATACCTTACAATTTTAACATCACGTCTTGTCAGTTTAAGTATATCTGATTTGGAGAGCAATAAAATAAATGTCCAATAATTATTTTCAATTATGAATCCAGATTGGAGAAATTTACGAGTTATCGCATTATGGATAATTTGTTATGGAATATCACAGTGGACATTTTCATCGTCAATTCAGAATACGCTAATAATTTTTTTTTTTTTTTTTTTTTTTTTTTATTAAGATATGCAACATTACATATAATAAAGGAATTAAATGTAACAATACTAGCATAAATATACATATAGGATTCGTTAATCGATACAATAGGATAATAATTTTCATAGAACTAATTCTTATAATTAAGTACATAAAGGTAAATATGAATAGATTGATAAATTCTATGTACCTACTTAAAATGTATTAACGAATATTTCATTTTTGAATTAGGCTCTGCTATTGAGGGTTCAGAAAATCTGTGAAATCGTTGTAGTTTAACGAAAAATCAGGTTTTATGTCCAAGTTATTGAATGTCTTCATGGACGATGTGATGGGGGATTTTGGTGAAATATTGTTTTGTATGTCAAAGAATAAGTTTCTTTGTCTCAGGCCTGGTCGAGGAACTTTGAAGGAGATCTTTGAAAGAATTTGTGGTGCGTCAATGTTATTATTTATTATTTTGTAAAGAAATTTCATTTTTTCTAGTTCTCTTCGATCTTCCAGCTTAAGCAGGTCAAGGTTTTCAATAAGAAGCGAGTAAGAGATTTGCTCTGGATATGTCGGATAAAAATTATTTACTTTTTTGAATAGATATCTAGCAAATTTAGCTTGTATATTTTCGATTGTTTTTGAATGATTTTTTTGACTAGGAGACCATATCAGTGAGGCGTATTCAACTTTTGATCGAACTAAAGATAAATACAGAACTCGAATAGCATCAATATCATCGATTTGTTTGCAATATCGAATAATCATACCCAAGTTTCTGTAGGCCGTGGTTGCAATTTGTTCTATATGTGGTATGAAGGAGAAGTTTGATTGGTATAACACACCAAGGTCTTTGAAAGATTTTGTAGTTTCCACGGGTTGATTATTTATGGTGTATGTGCTTGCGATGCGTTTTTCTTTAGTACTATAAGAAATTTGTTTACACTTAAGTGGATGGAAATTTAATCCAATTGTTGTTAGCCAATCAGATACAGCATCTATGTCACGTTGAAGAAGGTAGCAGTCTTCAGGCGAGTTAATAGCTTTGTAAATTTTGAAGTCGTCAGCATAAAGGCTGTAGTGAGAATATTTAATATGATTTCTAATATCGTCATACGTCATTATAAATAAAAGGCTAGATATTTTTGACCCCTGAGCTACTCCAGAGTTAGGTGTGATTGTAACTTCTCCGATTTTTAGTTTGCGGTCTCTTAGGTATGATGTGAAGAAAGATAAAGATGGTCTGGAAAAACCTAGAGTATTCATTTTTCTGAGTATGGCATCATGATTAAGTCGGTCAAATGCTTTTTCAACGTCGGTATATAGTACGTCGATTTGTTTACGTTCAATATTTTCAGCTATAAAGTGAGAAAACTCTACCAAGTTTGTAACAGTAGAACGTGCTTTAATGAACCCGTGTTGATGAATGCTTACATGATTGAATATGAAAACTGATAAGGTATCATAAATTATTCCTTCGAAGATTTTAGCGAAAGCATTAATATTTGAAATAGGACGCTGGTCCTCTATTTTATCGGAACTTTTTTTAGGAATAGGAGTGACGACAGCTTCTTTTAGTTTGGATGGAAAGACAGATTTATCTAATGAGCGGTTAAAAAGAATCATAAGAGGTCGTACGAATCCATTTGGAATTTTTTTGATAAACCCGGGTAGAATTCCGTCTGGGCCTGCTGGTTTTTTATATTCAATTTGATTGATTTGAAACAAAATATCGGACTCTCTAACCTTTGGCAAAGAGAAAAAGTCACTCGAGATACTAGGTGGAAGGTTAAAGATATTATAAGTGCATGAGTCAGGAGCAAAAGATGTCTGAAGATGTTCAGCGAAAGCTTGTGAAATCTCTTTAGGAGAAGAGATTATTTTATCTTTATATTTATATTGTTTTAATTTTCCAGGCTCTTTTTTTTGTTTAATGAATTTCCAAAAATATTTACTATCTGTTTTAAGCTGTTTTACAGAGTTTTGGATGAAGGTTTTATAATCAGTTTTAATTTGCTTCTTTACTGTACGTCTCAGTTCTGAGTATTTGTTTGATTGTTCGATATTTTTATTTTTTGTTTTACGTAACCGTTCTTTGCGGTTAAAATTTCTTTTAGTTGTGTGAGACCACCATAATGGAAATTTATGTATTTTGGGTATAGAAGTGAGAGGAATGTGGTCTTTAAAAACTTTATTCAGTCTTGTGTATATCTGGTCAAGAATATTGTTAGGATCATCAAGATATTTTAGATCATCCCATTGTATTTTCTCTAATTCTAGTTTTAACATAGGTAAATTGGCTTTATGAAAATTAAATTTAGTCATTAAATATTGATCAGGTTTTTCTTGGCTAATTTTCTTATATCCTAGTATTAATTCTAGGGCTGGATGATGTTTATCCTCTTTTACGAGGGGGTTACCACGAGTTATTTGAATAATAATTAATATATAATATAAAATAACGTCAATTTTTTAAACCTTTAATACCAATACATACTCGTAGCAAAAAAAAAAAATAATTACAGCACTTGAAAATTGATCAAAAACATTACCCGCACTTTTATTATCGAGGCACACAGAAATTAATTAAAAGTTTCTAGGTAAGCAGATACCTACTTTTTTGACGAAATAGAACAAAGCGAAAGGCATACAACAGAAGGACTGAAATTTTGGACATGATTGAGTGAACACCAGGAAAGCCAGCCCGCACAGCACGTGGTATGAGTCATGTTATGATCTTAGTCATCCTTTCAAGACATAGTGGGGGGAGGGTTCATTTCTATGTAGGGGTGGGGTGCACTTATAACTCTACCCCTCTGGTTTTGTCTTTTGAATTATCCAACTTCTTTTTCTTTTATTGCTGCCATCGAGTTGTTTATTTGTTTTGTCATATTTTCTTCTAATGTCAAATGCATTTCCTGCGGAATTGTTAGAAAATGGTGGTGGGGTATTTTCAAATCGGAAAATGGGAAAGAAGAAAAAAAAAAACGAACACAATACTTCCGATTTCTAATATTAGAAATTTCTCGGAAGTAAAATACGTTCTTGTGGGTGTTTTTACGCAGAGATCAGGGAAATACTGTCAAGTGCTAAAATTTTCAAGTTACAAATTGTGATGATTGAGCCCATTTCACGTCTTTATTACGAAAGTCCAATAGATAAAATGTCAAAAGGTCTAGAGGACAGGTAATAGCCTCAGTGTCTGGCTGTCTTTCTATGTATTATTCCTATAGAAGGACTTGTCCGTTTTTCATTAAACAAATATCAAACCAAATCATCATCATCATAGGGTGGCGTCATCATGAACGATGGTAGCCAGACAGTGGAGGAATGACTCAGCACTTCTACCATGACTGTCTTTACACGCAGGCTAATTATGGACAAGGGCCCCCAGAACCAAGCCAATGCTGGTCTACTCCCTGTTTATAGTCCCCCAGCCAGAATCAAATCGTCACGAGAAATCCCGAAACGGTGGTGCGGAATTTCTATAAAACTGTAAATAAAAGTAAGATTTTACTCGAGTTTAGGTATATGCACAGAAATTTATATTCTTCTGGACTCAAAATTGATACTGTTAAATTTTGAGATTGATTAAGGGACCTGTAGAGTAAACAAAAAAACGCACAAACACGGGGCCCCCACCCCCAGCCGTGAGGTGATCTAATAAATATCTATGTAAATATAATGTCATTATTGTTTAGCATCGGCTTTCCCTATCCTGGACAGTAGGTAGGTACCCAATCTGAGACTTAGCGCCAAAGAGGTATTACAAAAACGTATATTAATTCTGTATAAGTATCAATCTATATAAACACGACCACATTGACTATATAGCAAAGTCCCATGATAAGGATAATAACAAATACCAAAAAAAAATTTCCACCCTTATGCATGATACTCCCTTCCTCTACTTATAACTCTACAGATATCCATTAGAAAGATAGGTAGGTGTATAATAAAACTCAACCAACCAGATTCAACAGATTTCCACATAGGTTCAGAAATCTGTTGAGATGTAGGTTTCGTGAATCCTTTTGAAACAAATAAAACACTCGTCAAAAAAAAAATCCTTTTTGAAAATGAAAATCTGCTCCTCAATAAACTATTAAAAAGTCGTATCTAACATTTTTTGACATTAAACCTCAACATTCTCTTATTTTTATAAAACAAGCAATCACCCAGGTTTCAGTAAAATATGGTGTGCTAGAAGTCATCATCACAAAGCCCCCATTCCCAATCAATTCAATACCTATCTCCTGAATAGTGCTCATCTCTTTTCAAAATGGATCTTCTTGTTGCAAATGTAGAAAACATCAAGTTTGACATAGAAATAGCCCTAGAAAATCAACATGATATCTTACCATGCCCCTTTCCAGGAATGGACAGTAAGTATTCTCAATCAAAACTTCTTCACATGAATCTCTGAATTTTCAGAGTAGACCAGAAATCTGGTGTTGAGGTTGGGACTAAATGTAGGACATAACCAAGGTCTGGTTGTAAAAAAAAAAAAAAAAATGAGTAGACCATTAACTTGTTAAAGATAAAACATGGAGTAGAGGACTAAAGCAACAGCCTACCAAGGATTACAAGTAGCTCAGTGGTTACCGATCTGGAGGTTGTGTGTTTAAATCCCAGCCCAATTACCTTCTTTAACCCTCTGTTGTACATGCACCTGCCTTGAGGGCCAGATTGAGGAACATGTTGTTGCCTGTTCACTTGGGTTAGCTGAATGGTGAAAGCCCCAACCAATTATTATTATTATTCAATACTTTATTAGACATAAATGGACATTACAGTACAAATAATTATTTTAACAATGAAAAAAAAAAAAAAATGTAAACATTATAAATACAATATATATAAAAAAATATGACCAGTCCTGAGGGCCATATGTGTACAAATATGTCAAAAAATTGGCACGTACAGCAGAGGGTTAAAAAAAAACTAGTAGTCAACCCCACCACACATAAAACTATTTCTGTTCATAGTCAGTTGTGTTACACATCATGCCTTATATGTATATGTAATAGTCTTGAAAAAATCAAATTGTATCCCCATTAATTCTGTAATGAAGATTTCCTTGAAAGGGATGCATTTTTATTTGTATTCTAAGTAGCTAGGTTGGTGTAGGTACTTAATTTTCTCATAGATGTATTTCACGAGCAGGTTCAAAGCACTGTGAAATATGTCTTCATGTATGTTTACACACTGAAAATAAATCTACTTACCTCCTTCAATCTAGTATATTTATTAAGCTATTATTTGAATTGGTAATTTTGAAAATTTCAAAGAACATTTTACATATTGATCTTAAACCTTCAAATACTTTCTATCAAACTATCACTCTACTTACCTGGAATTAAAAAACCCCTGTGAAATCTTCATTTTTGACTGACTAAATCAATTTAAATCTATTCTACACTAATAAAGGAAAAAAGTATATTTTATTGGTTGGGTCAATGACATTTTTTGCTATCAGTTACCATTTTACAAAATAATATTGAGACCTAGTTAAAAATATATATGAGTTTAACAATACAATTTAATATGTATTATGATTATGCAGAGTGAAATGAAAATTATTCAAGAATATCATAAATTATTCAAGAATACCTATTCTATATTCCATTTTTTTTTTTCATAATTTTTTTTTGTTACTTAACTTAAACTTTAAAAATATAGCTACTTATCAAGTTTTTTATGCATTGGAGATGACTGCTATATGTAGATCCAACTGTGCATGTTGTAAACTTAAAATTCCATTAATTTTCAGAGTCTATGACAGCTGTTTGTGAGTTCTATGGTAAAGGACAATGTGACAAGGATACCATGTGTCCTCTGAGGCACATGACCGGAGACAGATCTGTTGTTTGCAAGCATTGGTTGCGTGGGCTCTGCAAGAAAGGTAAATTTCTTAATCCTTACTCTTACCTTAATCTGACCAAAGGCCAAGATAATTATGCAGTTTCAAAATAGCAACCACAAATATTGCACAATGTTGTACTGTCAATGTTTTCATGGTTTTTCATTCATTTTGATTTATTTGGTAAAATGAACTTGCCTTAATAGGTATATAAAATTAATGATCTACCTACAAAAATATTATTAACAGGTTATCTGATTTCATGATGCTCTTCTTAAAAAAGTCTAAGCTCTAAAACTACTCTTATTAATAAAATTAAATATGCTCTTATTTCAGGAGACCAGTGTGAATTTCTACACGAATATGACATGACTAAAATGCCTGAGTGTTATTTCTACTCCCGATTCAATGCTTGTCATAACAAGGAATGTCCTTTCCTGCACATTGATCCAGATAGTAAAATTAAAGATTGCCCTTGGTATGTTGTATTTTATATATTTAATAAAATAAAACATTAAGAGGTTTGACTTTTTCTCATATGCAAATTATGGGCCAAAGGAGGCTTATATTTGGCTGTAAATTGCAAATATTTTTATCACAGAATGAAGTTGAAAATTTGCATAGCACTTAATTTTTACTTGGAATAAAATTCATCATTTTCAATTTCAGGTATGATAGAGGATTCTGTAGACATGGACCTTCATGCAGACATCGGCATGTACGGAGAGTGTTGTGTATGAACTATGTGTGTGGCTTGTGTCCTGATGGGCCTGACTGTAAATTCATGCAGTAAGTTTGATATAAGTATTCAATGACTTTTGTGTACTTCATTTATTATTTTGTCTTAGCCTAGAATTGCAGTTTTGAAAACAAAAACATAATTTTTATATATGTTTCAATGTCCTATAAATTAATAAATATACCTATTCTATTAAAAAATGGATAGCATTTTTATCTTTCAAATCTTTTCAAAATTTTAGTTTGGACAATGGACCAATAAATTTTCTCTTGTATTTGATGATAATCCACAATTTTCAATTGTAATACATACACATATTATAAATAGTAGTTTAAACATTCTAAACAAGCCCCAAGTTCAAAATTTTTGTAAAGTGAGTTAGTCATCAATTCAAATATGAAAACTTCAGCCGTATAATGCCTACTCAAGTTTCTTACAATTACAGTGAGTGAGTGATTGAAGTCAGGCATTGAATGAAACATCATTGAAATGATGTTTACATGATTTGTGATTAAAAAAAATTGTGGTGATTTGCTTTACACAGCAATAGTAATTTGTTAACAGTGGTATACTAACTTGCACTTTACAGACTATTAAAAAATAACATAACTCAATTATACCATTCCAATTATTTTTCCAGTCCGCGGTTTGAGTTGCCAACAGAAGTAGCGCAAAAGAAGCTTGTAGTTGTATGCCACTTCTGTGGAGCCTCAGACCATCGGGCCATGCATTGTCCTGTAAGCACAGCAGAGCTCATTGAGAAGGAGAGAGAGTCCATCAAACTGAAGAGGGAGGCTGAGAAACAGGTATTAAAATATACAAATAAATCAATAGAAAAGAGAGGGGCGGAAAAAAATGCACATAGGTTATCAGTTGTTTCACATGGGCCCCAGATGATGTGATTTTTTATTATTGATAAAAAAATGTTGAATTGATAGTAAAAATTATGGCTCACTGATTTTTAAATTAAATTTATAGTTATGCAGTTTTTGATCATTTAATTTTTCAAGTACCTCTAGTACCCAGGTAAACAAATGTAGGGACAAAAATCTTATGGTATGTAACATTGTAACATTATTCAATGAAAAAACATAATTTTAATATACATATCATTCAATACTTAAATACCTATTACTTCCGTAAATTTCTAATATTAGAAATGGGAAGTATTTTGTTTGTTGTTGTAAAAAAATATATATTTTTTATTTATGACAGTTACGAAACTGTAAATGAATCATTTGTTCCTCAATTATAGTTTTAAATGTCTCAAGCTCAGACCGGCTGTCAAAAAAAACTCAATGCTCTATTTTTTTTTATACAGAACATGAACACTTCTGCTCATATCATGAATAACACTGCTGTCACAATTAAAGAAGAGTTTGCTGTGAACAAACAAGAACAGATGCCCCGGCAACCACTAAAAGCTCTCGAGGATGTCACATGCTTCAAGGTATAACTTCATTATTGTTATTATTTATGTCAAAGAAATGAGCTGTTTCTTATTGTAAAAGAAAATGAGTGCATATTGCATCAATGAGTTATTTAGTGTCCTAAAACTGTGCATCGAAATCAGCTTTTATCTAGATCTATTAGGTATTTAAAAGACAAACAATTAACCATTATTTGTTTAGATGGAATAATTATGGTTTTTGATGGAAACCATAATCCCACAAAAAACTACCGTTAAAAAAAGGGCCAAGTTCCAGAACAGAACTATCCAAAAAGGTTTCGCCAATGAATGCAGTGATATCTTGTTTGCGGCCAAGTTATCTTGGTACTAAACTATTTCTTTTATTAAACCCCGTTTTCTGAGTTCCTCATTTGGTATGTTTTTAACTGCAAACTATCCTCTAACTTGGCCAGTGTCGCTCCTTGTGATGGTTATATTGTTATTCTGTACCTATACATATAGTCGTAATATTCCATACAACCGATGTCATAAAACTGGCCAAGTTAGAGGATATTTTGCATTTAAAAACATACCAAATGAGGAACTCAGAAAACGGGGTTTAATAAAAGAAATAGTTTAGTACCAAGATAACTTGGCCGCAAACAAGATATCACTGCATTCATTGGCGAAACCTTTTTGGATAGTTCTGTTCTGGAACTTGGCCCTTTTTTTAACGGTAGTTTTTTGTGGGATATCATTACTTTTTGTAAATGGTTCGTTTCCCAGCACGTTTCATTATTTTTATTAAAAATTTCTAGATTATTCACTTTAATATGCTCCCTAAAATGACACCGATTAACAGCAGAAATAGTGCGAAAGTGCCGGTTTTCAGATTTTTCCCTATACTTTTACAATGAACCCTAACACCATACTAAATTTCAGCTTTGTAGGTAGTAGGGAAGTGCCTCATAATTTATATGCATAATCGAGTATACTTCCTCCCTAAAATAACACAGTTTAACATCATGATAAGTGCGAAAGTTCCGGTTTTTAGATTTTTCTCAGTACTTTTACAATAAACCCTACCAGTATACAAAATTTCAGCTTTTTAGGTAGTAGGGAAGTGCCTCATAATTTATATACATAATATAGTGCTCCCTAAAACGACACCGTTTAACAGCAGAAATAGTGCAAAAGTGCCGGTTTTCAGATTTTTCCCTGTACTTTTACAATAAACCCTACCATCATGCAAAATTTCAGCTTTCTAGGTAGTAGGGAAGTGCCTCATAATTTAGATCCATAATCGATTATATATATCCTCCGTAAAACGACACCGTTTAACAGCATGATAAGTGCGAAAGTTCCGGTTTTCAGATTTTTCCCAGTACTTTTACAATAAACCCTACCAGTATACAAAATTTCAGCTTTTTAGGTAGTAGGGAAGTGCCTCATAATTTATATACATAATATAGTATACTTCCTCCCTAAAACGACACCTTTTAACAGTTTTTAGAACTTTTTCAGATTTTTCCCTATACTTTTACAATAAACCCTACCATCATGCAAAATTTCAGCTTTCTAGGTAGTCGGGAAGTGCTTCATAATTTAGATCAATAATCGATTATATATTTTCTCCCTAAAACGACACCGTTTTACACCATGATAAGTGGAAGAATTCCGGTTTTCAGATTTTTCCCTGTACTTTTACAATAAACCCTACAATCATGCAAAATTTCAGCTTGCTAGGTAGTCGGGAAGTGCCTCATAATTTTGATGATCTGTCAGTCAGTCAGTCAGTATCAAAATCGCAAATTTCAAAATTACATTCCTCTGAAAGTTATTTGCATAGAGTCTTTAAATTTACAATGTCTTTTTAATGATATTAGGACAATCTCTGTTCCAAATTTCATATCTCTATGATCAATTGAACCGAAGATATGAGGGTGTGAAAAACCGGGTGAATCGGTTCGTGTAAAGATACACTGCCGTGCTTACTGGAACTTGGCCTGGCGCACTGCCGTGCGCTCAGATTTGATGAGAAATAACGGAAATAGAGATCGAAATTTCGATGAGAATCACCCCACCAAAACCAATATCTCTCTCTACCTGAGAAAATAAAATTTATGGCCATCCACCAGAGCTTTAAACCCATAAAGGCTAAAGCCTTTTCCTTAAATATTTGCAACAACAACAAAATCCTTTTACATGAGGTTCCACTTTCCATGTAATTTTATTTTAGCCATCAGTACATCAGTAGGTCTACATAAAACCTTGTACCTATTTTTCTAATAAAGTATCAGTATTAGTATAAACAGAATAGTGAGAAGTTGTACTAGTTGTACATGAATATCAAATCATACCTGGACAGCTGTTTCGAGCTTCTTTGCTCTCATCAGCAGGTAATAGTTCTGAATACCCATGCCATCAACTAACCTCTCTAATTCAATCAGTATAAACAGAATAGTGAGAAGTTGTACTAGATGTACAGATTTTCATAAACTTCTTTATCAATATTTTATTTGTTTTTTTCCAGTGCGGAAACAAAGGCCACTACGCCAACAAGTGCCCGAAGGGTCACCTCGCGTTCCTCACACTCAGTAACAACGCCAACATCAAGTCCGAACTCGAGGCCTTCCAAGCCAGACGGCACTTGAAACAGGAGAAGCTGGCGTCCCACAATCTGGCCAAGTTCACGATGAGTCATCCGCGCCACTCAGCGCCGCACTATCCGCACGGCGTGCCGCACTCCATGTACCAGCAGGGCAACATGTACCAGGGCGATCAGCCGCAGAGCCAGCCGCAGCCAGACCAGGGCAATCAGCAGTCGTAGTCCATGAGTCATTCCTTGTACCAGGGGAATCAGCAGTCGTAGTCCATGCGGCATTCCTTGTACCAGGGCGATCAGCCGCAGAGCCAGACCAGGGGAATTAGCAGTCGTAGTCCATGAGGCATTCCTTGTACCAGGGGAATTAGCAGTCGTAGTCCATGCGGCATTCCTTGTACCAGGGCGATCAGCCGCAGAGCCAGACCAGGGGAATTAGCAGTCGTAGTCCATGAGGCATTCCTTGTACCAGGGGAATCAGCAGTCGTAGTCCATGCGGCATTCCTTGTACCAGGGCGATCAGCCGCAGCCAGACCAGGGGAATCAGCAGTCATAGTCCATGAGCCATTCCTTGTACCAGGGCAATATGTACCAGGGCGATCAGCCGCAGCCAGACCAGGGGAATCAGCACTATCAGCAGTCATAGTCCATGAGCCATTCCTTGTACCAGGGCAATATGTACCAGGGCGATCAGCCGCAGCCAGACCAGGGGAATCAGCAGTCATAGTCCATGAGCCATTCCTTGTACCAGGGCAATATGTACCAGGGCGATCAGCCGCAGCCAGACCAGGGGAATCAGCACTATCAGCAGTCATAGTCCCTGAGTCATTCCTTGTACCAGGGCAATATGTACCAGGGCGATCAGCCGCAGCCAGACCAGGGGAATCAGCAGTCATAGTCCATGAGCCATTCCTTGTACCAGGGCAATATGTACCAGGGCGATCAGCCGCAGCCAGACCAGGGGAATCAGCAGTCATAGTCCATGCGTCATTCCTTGTACCAGGGCGATCAGCAGTCATAGTCCATGAGTCATTCCTTGTACCAGGGCGATCAGCCGCAGCCAGACCAGGGGAATCAGCAGTCATAGTCCATGAGTCATTCCTTGTACCAGGGCGATCAGCCGCAGCCAGACCAGGGGAATCAGCTGTCATAGTCCATGAGTTATTCCTTGTACCAGGGCGATCAGCCGGAGCCAGACCAGGGGAATCAGCAGTCATAGTCCATGCGGCATTCCTTGTACCAGGGCCACCAGCCACAGAGCCAGATCAGGGGAATCAGCAGTCACATGTGCACTGTGTAGTGTCCTTTGCTTGAGTCAACCTGAGCATCAGCAAGATTTGCCGGCAATATCATTAGTAGTCGATCTGAACTTGTGAACAAGCTGTGTCTGAATCTATGGATCATTGTATCCCACCTTTCCTCATTTGTTCTGTCCCGGTAGATCAGTGGTTAAGACATCTGTCTGGTAATCCAGAGGTCGCGGGTTCGAAACCCAGCCGGCACATAACAAGTTTTCGTCCCATTTGGGATTTTTGGCCTCATAATAATACGTCTTGGGCTTACTGCTGGAATAATGGGACTCATTAGTCCAAATCGGGCAGTATAAATAAGATGATTTTATTATTGTTCGATTATGGTCACGCAGACCTTGCAATAATAGCACTCCGAAGGACAATTAATGCTGATGAGCTTGTGAATTTTAATTCATAATCTGAATTTATTTTTGTTTTTAACAAATAGATTACTCCTGAATAGATTACTACATCGTGAGAACTATAACCAACTTTTTCTTTACTAGCTATTAAAACCTTGGGAAATTGCAAGGGTTGGCTAGTGCATTCTCAGCGTACAGTCCTCTAGCATGACACTGGAGTTACTGAGTGTAGAGTGGATAAGTTGCACTCTGATGTCTAACTGTAATAAATTGTTTATATTGTTGAGACAAAAAATATCTAACTAATTTTATGCATTCAAAGAATAAAAATTGTAAATTCACTGTGAATTAAAAAAGTCTTGTGTAATTCTGTACCTACAAAATATTCCATTTTACTCGTAAAAAATAATAATATTTTTTTTGTTCCGATTTCATATATCTGGACGTATCATAACCTCCTGAGCAACTTTGGTTTTGTATCCGTTTGTCTGTTAAAAAGATTTCTTTGGTTTTGTATCCGTTTGTCTGTTAAAAAGATTTCTTGTAACGCGCAAATCTCGGAAACAGCTGAACGGATTGCGATGAAATTTTATACACATATGGGAGACGTTCTGTAGATGGTCTCATTTTAAATTCATCAACTTCGCACTAGCAGTTATTGGTGAAAGAGACCATGCGCCTGACCACTAACTTTTTACTTAAACGCTTATATCTCGTGAACGGTACACCCGATTTTGATGAAAATGTGTATGTATATGCATATGATTGTTTTACATAGGCCATTTATAATTATGATTTAGCTCTGATATGTAAGAAAATCCAAAATTTTGGACAAAAATGAGGTAAAAACGGTATTCTATCATATAAAACAAATTTGAAGAAAATCGGTTAAGCAGTTATACTCGTATAAGTGATTTAGAATAAAATCTCAAAATTGCCACGTGTATACAATGTGAAACAATCACGTGGAAGTATTGTGTCCATAATTGGAAATGTTTTTTTTCCTTTCCTTTAGAAATTAATAAAGTCTTGGTCAGTCTTCGTTTTCTGTAGGAATCTTGTCATCAGAGCGACCTAGATAGGTAAACAAAGTGTTAGGACGCTTATGAAAAGAATATATAATATTATAGTTGTTGTTTTTTTAAGGTGAGTTACTCGACTACTCGTATCCATTGCAATATGTTACCTACTAAGATTTGTCACATCTCGCCCATCAAGGGGGAGGCAGGAGGCATATAGTTCGGGATTAACAAGCTACAACACAAACCACAAGCGCATGTTTCATAGCTACGAAATAAATAACTTTCCTTATTATAGGATAAGAGTAGTCACCGTGGCAGAGTGAGTTAGCGCACTAGGCATTGCACGCACGGTGACCTGGGTTCGATCCCCAGCGGGGCAGGATTTTTTCTGCTCTGTACTTGGGTGTTCGGGGTCCACTCATACCTCGTGAGGAAAAATGAGTAGCTGCTTTAATGTTAGCAGCGACCAGTGGCGGAATTATAGGCAAAAATAAGATATTGGGATATTAAAGATATGGAAAAGTCCTATAATTCTGCGCTACCCACTAATATTGTGATATAATAACACAAAGAAACACATTTATTTATTTATTTTATAGGATAAGGAAAGTTAAAAAGGCAGTGAGACACAGGCTTCACTAGAATGTCAAGTTGGTCTAATAATAATAATAATATTATCGCCTTATTTATACTTCCCGATTAGGACTAATGAGTCCCATTACGTATTCCAGGACAGGCGCGGCCTGTGCTAAGAAGCTGCGGAACTGCAGCACCCCCAGACGGAAAAGAGGATTTTCCCAAGTCCTAGCTCGTACACAATGAAAATGATCACACATTTCTAGACTACCGGGCACTGGTAGTCAAATGGTTAACGCACTAGTAATCCAGATAGCGTAGGGATCCGTTGGTTCGAATCCCACCCAGTACATGAATTTTTCCTCATTAATTTGAGTTTGTGACCACTTGATAATAAGACTCTGAGGGTTAGGTGGTAGAAAATGCTGTGAGCATCAACCTCGCCTAGTGGTTACCTTCCACTAGAGTGTTATTATTTTTAGAATAATTATTATAATTGGAATGGTAAACAAACTCAAACTCTTTAGATACTGAATGAGTAGAGTCGCTTTTAATGCGGTTTATGTGGCAGCACCCCAAAGTATTTTCCCACCGTCCGCGTCTGTTCCAGCAGTAAGCCCAAGACGTAATATTATGATTTCAAAATCGCAAATGAGAGGATAACTTGTCATGTCCCGGCTGGGTTTTCTAACCCGCAAACTCTATTCAATTACCATCAGGGGCTCATTTCATATAAAAAAAATTACACTTTATAATTGATGAGTTACGAAAAGCTAAAGTGTAAAATATTTCTGTTTCATACAGCTTTACGAGTCACTTTACGATTTCCCTTCGAACTGCCACTCAAACGTCTATTCCTAAAGTGTAAACAAATGAAAAAAAAAAATATATTTTTATAAATTTACTTCCTTTTTATTTGTGTCTTACAGTTTCTCTTATTCATTCATACAAATAATAAGCACTTATAATAGCTACTGGGCCAGAGGAGTATCATGAGTAATTATAATTATTATGTGTAATTATGAAGTTATTTAGGTAAATATACCCTCTATTACCAATGGGGTAATTTTTTTGTTTTCCAACGGAAAATTTCAAATGTACAAACTTTTACAAACGATGCTCTATCTATTGGCATTTTAAAAAGTTGGAAAACTTTAAACTTAAATATCTCGTGAACGGTTTGGGTACAAACGAAAATTTTGACGGTACAAACCGGTAAAAACGACGTACTATCCATTTCTAAAGAGGAAATCTCGACTGGGCTGGGCTGTCGTTAAGTTGGGCCAGCCCACAAAAAAGTTGAATATCTCGAGAACGGTATGGGTACAAACGAAAATTCCAACGGTACAATCCGGTACAAACAAAGTGCAAACGATTGCATGAAGAAAAACATGAAAATTCCAACAAAGCTGGGCCAACTTAATTCACCTGTTTTACAAAACAAACAGGTGCGGCGTCATACAACACAAGTTCGCACAGCATAATGGTCTTTCAGCATAAAATATCGATAATCGAATTCAAATTTGAAAAATCGTGTTCGTACAACACAATCACATTCAACACAACGGTTACACAGCACAATTTCGTACAACATAATGAACGCACAGCATAACCGATTAATCGAAAAAAACTTCATTGTATAGACTATGGATGTAGGGGAAGTAGGCACACGGGATTTTTCCCAAATCTCTAGTAAAATATCCCACGATATTTTTAAAAAATCCTTTAAAAGTAAATATCGCAAAAGCTTAATAAGACCTGGAACATGTTTATTTTATTAATTATTTAACTAATTTTAAGGGTAATTTAAAAGACAAAATCGAGATGGATACATTAGTCACCGTGGCCGAGTGGGTAACGCACTAGACTTGCACGTACGTTGACCTGAGTTCGATCACCGCAGGACAGGATTTTTTCCACTCATACAGTCATACCTCGTAAGGAAAAATGAGTAGCTTTTTTAATGTGAGAAACGACATTAAAGATATGGAACCCCAAAATTATGGAACCCCCAAATTAAACCCCAGTAAAAATAAATAAAATTAATATTATTCATTTCTGTCGCGTGCGGCACTTATAAAGGGGTATTCACAAACATCTATTCAAATAAACCTCACACAGCCTGAGTGGGGCGGGAATAATAAAAATGTGTTTCTTTGTGTTATTATATCACAATTTTAGTGAGTAGCTCAGAATTATAGGACTTTTCCATATCTTTAATAACCCAATATCTTATTTTTGCCTATAATCCCGCCACTGGTCGCTGCTAACATTAAAGCAGCTAAAATCCTGCTCCGCTGGGGATTGAACCCAGATCACCGTGCGTGCAATGACTAGCGCGCTAACTCACTCGGCCACGGTGACTACTGTGGGGCGGGAATAGTCAGGAACACGAGCATTTGAATTCGAATGGTGACTTATCCGAGTTTTATTTTTTAACTTCATTGCTTAATTTCAGGATCTTTTTTTTTTTTTAATTGAGTTTAATATGGCTTTCAGCTGCATGGTCATATCACACTGGGGTTCACCCTCCATTCGCTCGAAATTCACAAATCAGCAATGCAAATTAACTTCACCCAGCTTCAGTGAGGTCGGGAATAGCCAATATCAGGAGGGTTCTAAATTGAATGGTCACTCACCCATGTCCTAACCTCGCTGCACGTTGCTTAACTTTAGAGACAAAACGAGAATTGGTTTATTCAACGTACCCTCGACGCTAGGGCTACTGGACATCCTCTTCCTAGTCTTCCTAAAAGAAGTCTATCCTATACCTACCGTTTTTGAGAAGTCTATCCTATACCTACCGTTTTTGAGATATTTTATTCAGACGGACGGATAGATACACGTCTGAAACCTTGGATTTTGTCTCTGAGGGCACTAAAAAGTATTTTGGCACTTAAAACTGACTACCTATCGAAAATTTTGGGTGATTCCCTTACTTTCCTTTCTATAAGATAAGGGTAGTCACGGTTGCCCAGTGGGTTACCGCTCTTGGCTTGCTTGCAGCGTGCACGGTGACCTGGGTTCGATCCCCAGCACGGCAGGATTTTTTCGGGTCTGTACTTGCATGTCCGGGGTCCACTCATACCTCGTGAGGAAACATGAGTAGCTACTTTAATATGAGCAGCGTAGAGTGGCGAAATTATAAGCAGATAAGGATTATACCGGATACGGAAAAGTCCTTTAATTCTGCTCTTTTATTACACATTTATTTAAATTATTATTATAAGATAAGGAAAGTAAAAAAATGACAGAGGTTACCTTCAAGCATTTTATAAATAGATATTATGTATATGAAAAGTGTCCCACCAAAGTTGGACACCTCAAATTACCTACTCGGCTCCTTAAAGATTTTTTGTAAAATAAAAAAAATCAAAGGTACGTGCATGTCCTAATTATGCGGTTTCAGTCATGAATTTTTTTATACAGGGAGGTTCAAAAGTCAGAAATTGAGGTGTCAACTTTCGATTTTTAAATGAATCGACATGAATTTTATTTGATAATTTAACTTCTAAATGGTTTCTGAGTACTTTTTCAAACTAAAATATTACATACAGGGTGGGTTTTTTTGACCAATTTTTTCTTCTTCTAAATCTCGAAAAATTTGATTTCGTTTAATTTTTTCGATAACAAGAATAGAAAGTGTTTGTGTAATGAAAACACGCACCTTCAATTGGTAGCAATTTTTTTATACAGGGTGGTTCATAAGTGAAATAATGACTTGATTTTTTTTAAAACCGAGTTATTTTTAAAACCGAGTTTTTTTTAAAAAAATTGCGGATTAAGAATCTTCGCCTAATTTTACACAATTTTGGTTGATCATATCGAAAAACAAAACTAAAGTGTTGTACAGGGTGAGACATAATTTTTTTGCAACACCCTTTCTATGGGTAGTCAAAGAGACTTAAAATTAAAAATCCATTTTCAATTTTGTGCTTACACCTACCTATTTTTCATTTCAAGTTTTAAAATCATTCAGTGTGGACACCAAATTGAAAATGGCTTAAAAAAATGGCGTTTTTTACTTGTTTTTTCCCCCGATTCAAAGTCTTCGTTGAATTCTATACAACTTCGAGTACTCACAAGATAGTTTAAGAGAATATCTACAGGTTGGTCCATGCGACAATATTAGTTTAAACACCATAACTTTTTAATTTAAAAAAAACCGAAGTTTTGCTTGCATTTTAAGTATTTCTGTTCAATTCTACGACTCTTTTACTGATGCCCACAAACAGTGTGTTGCAAAAAAATTATGTCTCACCCTGTAGGTTTGTTTTTTGATATGACTAACGAAAAATTGGGCGGAGATTCTTAATTCGTAATAAAAAATTAAAAAAAAACAAGTAATTATTTTACTTATGAACCACCCTGTATGAAAATTCTTGCTGCAAATTGAAAATGCGTGTTTTCATTACACAAACAAAATTCAGGTCGATTCATTAAATCGAAAGTTGACACCTCAATTTCTGACTTATGAACCTTCCTGTATAAAAAAATTCATGACTGAAACCGCATGATTAAAACATGTACCCTTGAATTTTTTATTTTTCAAAAACTCTTTCATGGGCCGGGTAATTTGAGGTGTCCAACTTTGGTGGGACACTCTGTATATCTCGAACTTTTTAGAACCCGTCCCTAATTTACAAGTAAGTAATGTCAACTCGAGTGACATTTGCCCGTATTTCGGGTGAGAGTCGAAGGTTCAGGCGTAAAATGTTTCTACAGCCGAAACGGTAACAGATGGGCAAAATCTGACTCTTGTCAACCCCCCTCCCCCTCAACCGATCACACTATTGCAAAAAGTCATCAAAGGCATAGCCGAAGTTGTGGACTGCCGTCCAGACTTAAGGCTTTCTGGTGTGACGAATGGAAGTATAGTGATGGATAATTGAGGTTCCCGTCTAGAGTCGTCTTTAGCTTGCCCAGTATCGAGGTATTCTACCAAGCAGGATAGACTTATCCTGGTTGAGTTGAGGTCTGCCTCTACTAGGTAGGAGCCTGCGCTGCGTTCGAGTGTTCTTTCCTAGCCGGCCTAAAAACAATAGGTAAAATTCTAAGACCCCAATGAACATGTAACATACTAATAACAATTTTGAAGAATCCGGTCGGGTGCTATCGCTTAACAGACAGACAAACGAAAGCCAAATCGTCCAGTACCCAAGTTAAAACAGAACCTCGTCTCTAGTGAGGTCGCTTATTCCTCATGAGAGGTATGAGTGGACCCCAGACATCCAAGCAGAAAATTTCTGCGCTGCCGGGAATCGAACCCAGGTCACCCTGCTTGCTAGCCTACTCCACTCGGTCACAGTGACTACTTAATAAAGTATTAAGCAGTGATTCCCATCCTATAATGCTGATGTGCTATAAAATTTCTGAAGATAAGAAAAAGCCCATTATTAGTTGGGTTCAATACAAAATCTCTTTCTTTTTATAGACATCTTCAAAATTTTGTCTGCGGCTAAGTCCAATATCTTTGATTTATTCATGCTAAGTGTGCCGCGATGCTAAAAATGTTAAGAACCACTGCTTGGCCATTTGATCTTTCTGGCTGCTCTGGTAACTGTAAAATTGACATTAACAGTGACAGACGAATGAAGTGTCACTGATAATGTCAATTTTACAGTCTAATTAATTGGGAACCAGGTTATTTTCTCCACCTATGAAACGTTGAATACAAAAATGCAACTGTATTTTTACAAGCTATAGGTGGTGGCTGTTTGTTTTGTCTGGGAAATAGAGAACATCAGAATTTCAATTTTTTTTTTTTTTTTTCTTTTATTGTAATAATTAAGTTTACATTGTTTAGAAGTGGGTTAACATGAAACATGGTTGCCTAGACAATCTTAATCAGGGTGTAAATGAATAAATGAATAATAATACAGGTAGGCAGCAGAAGAGCCAGATAGCCGGAGGCAACAGAAGAGCCGGATGGCCGGAGGCAGCAGAAAAGCCAGATGTCCTGAGGCAGCGGGAGTCACTTAAAGATTTGCACAGCAAGTCTCTGAAAGCAAAAAGATAGATAATTATTATTATTAAACACTTAATTGGATATACATAGACATAATTATGTACAGTACAAATAATTATTATAAGAATTAAATAATGGAAACAATAATGGAAAGGAAAAAAATAATGTATACAATAGAGTGGTTTTTTAGGGTCCTTTCAATTATCCAGACTTTTATATAGGACCTTGATTATCCAGCATATGGGCATACCCCTAGTAGACATTAATCCAGATAATGAAGGTTCTACTGTATTGTGAGGTGGAATAGAGAGATAAGTGAAGCGAGTATTATGACTGTGGAATGAAGAGTGTATGAAATGATGAGTGAAGATTTGGAGGTGAAGTCTCATTCAAAATTCTCCACAGTAAGCCCAATCTCAGATGTTCTAATCTCTTATCAATTCGTAACCATTGAAGATTTTTTCATTTAGCTGAAACATGATCAAATGACTGAAACACAACACAAGCATTCTGAAATGTTTGAAGTAAATTCCCTTTGATGTTTGACATAGCAGCTCCAGTATTGAATCAAAGGAAATATAAGAGAAGTACATAGGCGCTGTTTTGTCTTGCAGGGCTAAAACCTTTGCAAATGTTTCAGGGAATGAAACTTTTGATACACTTCCTTACCAATTTGAACAGCCTGAGAGTTCCATTGAAGATCTGGATCTAAAAGTATTCCAAGATTTTTCACACAAGAAGACAAAGGAATAGGCTCAGAATTGAAAATGATAGATGGAACTGAGAAACCCAAAGTAAAATCTATAATTCAATTGAATTATAGATTCAATTGAAGTACAATATAACACAAAAAATAAGGGGAAGGACAGGGAATCCTTCTTATACTAAAAAAATATAGTTATGTAGTGAAAATTAAATGAAAAGAAAAGAAGCAAAGTTTAGATTTGATTATAAGGGAATGGTTTCACTTGTAAAAATCAGGTACATAGTTTATTAATTTTAAACATGAGAGGACATAATACCGTTTTTGTATCAGATTATACTTTGTAGATAGAATTTGACTGGTAGCCAATGCAAACTTTAATTTGGTGTAGCATGGAAATCATGGAAACATAAGGTATAGCTTGACAACTGACAGACCATTTTGATTAATGTTGAATTGGGGTAATGGTGGTTAGAAGTTGAGGGACGGTGAAGAAAAACTAGATGCACGTGGGCTCTTATGGAGGCTGGGCATGAATTCAGGATTCAGACTTGGAACAGTTCATTATGGGGAGATGATAGTCACCAGTGTTTGGGGCATACTAAGAGATGGTGATGATAGGGAAAACAGAAATAACTTGTTGCTTTAGTCTACATAATTTAGGACTCATGGTAATGGAGCTTTGCTGGTGTTTTGATAGTTAGTGGGGGGATGATATCACACTTCAGCATGTTATGATCTGACACACCAGAAAGAGGATACCTGGGTTGGCCTCAGCCATCCTCTAGTTGTGTCAACTATTCCATTATTGATTAATAGACTTGATGTTTATAAAAATAGATATTTTTACAAGGGTTTTTGATTTATAATTCCAGATTCTTGAATTCCTTATTGATGATGAAAGAAGAAACAATATTGAGAATCTCAGAGGGGAAAAAAATCAATGCAACATGTATTGCAGTGGATTTGAGAATAGGGAAATAATGTTAAGTCCCAAGTCCCAGATATCTGGAGGCTCTCCAGAGAAAAGATGAGGGTCAGATGACACAAGCCTTGTTTTTTCATTGGGATTTAGTGATACAGGCACATATAGCACAATGATATGGTAGTGGCAAAGAAGGGAACTGAAATTTTTTGGGATAAACAAGCTTTTAACTAGACAGGCTTGCTGTCTCACAATAGTGATGATCATAAAACCATTCATGCTTATTACATTACTTACTTTACTTTTCATGTCCGGGACAACATATCTTTCATATCTTAGATTGGCCAGGGTAACCAGGGTTAGATCTTGTTGGGTACAGGGTTCATCCAATTGATTACAGACAAGGAGAAGTTCATTTGTCTGCACCTGTCCACAGTGGCAGTCATTATTCTCTTCATATCCCCATTTCTATAGATTACAATAGATTCAATCAAAGGCTGGTGACACTCTAGTTTCCATAGTTCAACCTTGTGGACTTCAGTAATGTGAGTACAGCTGTCGATGCTTGTTGTCGTTCAAATAAAACTTTTCTTATTACATTTTTTTTAAATAAATTTCCAATCCTTTGATTGTTAGTTCACTGTATTTTAATAATACACTACACTTAACTACAAAAAAAGAAAGTTAGAAAGTAAAAAATAAAAATTGAGTTAAGGTTTTTCCATTATTCCACCCTGCAAAATTCCCTATTTCATAGATAAAATTTCTCTATTCTCTTCTGAAGGGAAACTTTTGAGCTCTGGGTGGGGAAATGGAAAGAGTTTCATGGATTTTAACCATTTCAAACGTTCGTACAACACAATTTCGCAGGACATAATGTTCTTTCAACACAAATTCACCCAGCATAACGGTCGCACAGCACAATCGATTTCGATTATTATGCTGTATGAACTTGTGTTGAACGAACGCACACCAACAAACAAAAAGAAATTCAAAAAAATGGCTCCAAAATTCAAAAATTTGTTGCAGTCATAAGCATTGTCAAAGCTGTAGTAATTTAATGTAGCTAATTTCATTATCCATCTAAAAAACCAAGAAAAAATCCTATTACCTATCTAGTTCCAAATACTAGACTAGATAACCAAGGGCACCAAAGATCATCAAGCTGAAGAAAGTAGAGAGAAGAATCCCATAAGCACAGACACTGATGCTAATTCTACATGCTGATACTTTGTTTTCAAGTAAAACTACAAAAGTTCTATATATTTCTCAAGGAAAAGTGCATTATCTAGCAACTGAAACTTCAGGTCTTTTGCCAAAGAACAATACATAGGAGAGACAACACAATAACAGTGAAACTACTGGCAGCTCAATATGAATTTGAAATACTAGGAATATGTACCAACCATTTTTGTCCAGAGTTGAAAGAATAAGAATCTGATTGCTTAAGTAGCAATATCTGATGGGGTTGCTCCATATTATCTATCATGAATAATCAGAATAATGTTTTGGGTAAGTACAGTAGGTAGTGTAGCAGCCAGCCTTCATGGCATAACGGTTGTGACTACTGCCCGTAGTCCAGAGATCCTGAGTTTGATCCCTGGTTGGAGCAGATTTTTTACACAGAAATTCTGTTCCCTCTGTACATGTAAGGCTGGCATTTCCGGCCCTACCCAGGCTGGGTGAGGTTAATGTGGGTAACTGGTACGATTCCCAGCAAATGGAGGGCAAAACCTCCGTCCTAATCCAGGACATTAAATCAAATGTGCCAAAACCAACCAACCTCAACCAGCATTTTTAGCATTGGTTATTTCTAATTCCTTTGCGGTCGTAATTATGCTTGAGATATTATGTCAATATCTAAATCACCTCTGATACTGAATTTACATATATAGGATGATATTATTAAAAACTTTTTACTCTTGCTTAATGAACCATGTTTGTTTTAATCTTTCAGTGAAAATCTCAAACCAGAATAAACCATCAGGAAGTGTAGACAAACCTTCCACTGCATTGGTGACACTGTCCATTATTGCTAAGCCTAGTCTCAGGAATGAAACTCTTACTGAAGATAGATATAAGGAAGAAAAACTTACTATTGGTAAGAAACTTATTAATTTTGTTATTATTATTTATTGTTCTACTCTGTGTTTTCATGCCCAGGGTCAACTTATGTAAGGAAAATTGAGTTGTTAGTTGTATGAGTAACAACCAATGTTGGCATTACAAGAGTATAAAGAAAATAATGTACAGTAGAACCTCGATTTTATGAACTAATTGGGACCAAGGTTAGTTCATAAAATCAAGGTGCAATGTAAAAGTTCATAAAATCGAGGTTGCCTTAAAATACAGAGAAAACAATAAAAACAAGGTAAATTTTCGATATTAAAGGTTTAGAAAGTTGTTTATGTATTTTAAATGAACATTAAAATTACAGAACATGTTCAAATTGTCCTATTTTGTGTGAGGTTGAAAATAATCAGAGATCTTTGTTTGCTTTATTTTTTTAGCCTTTTTAACCAAAGCAAGATCTCACATTTTTTTAAGCTGCAGGAGCTGTACAATTTCAGTTTCTGGTTGCTGCTCCAACCACTTAAACACCACGTTGAAGGCATTTAGAGCCTTGGTGGTGGAAGGAAGGAAAAGAGAGTCAGTAGTAAAAGAAAAAAAATGGATTTTTTGAGTTCATATAATGGGAGTTCATAAAATCGAAGTTCTACTGTAATTGATTTAGAAAAGCGATGGAGCCTCTTAGTAAAGTACCACCACCCACAAGAAATATGAAGAGGTCTTGTGCTTCATCACAAGAAATCCTACTTTAACTTTTTACTTAATTTGTTTTAGAAAGTAGAGTATTAGCAAGTGGTTTTCTTTAATTTATTTAACGATGCCAATAAAAAACCATGTAGTTGAAAGTGACCTTAAACCTAACAAAAAAATAAACAATAAATAAATTTTTAGCTAAATATTTTCTTAGTGTTTTTGTTAAACTGGTTGGACAGATAAAAGTTTATTACAAATGTATCAATATCTAACTAGGTGTCCTAGGTATTTATTTATTTGTAGGTATATATTTTTACAAATGATTTTGTTAAATATTTGTTTGCAAAGTATAGACTTTACTTATACTCTAGCAATCTAGCATATACACCTCAGCCAAATTGTTAGGACCTCAAGTTGTAGGTATTTAGAATTTATGTGGTTCTCATTCCTTCTTTCAGATAAAAGTGTTAAAAATGCCATCCTGATGACCCCACAAAAGTTCACCGAGTGGCTGTTTGAAAAGGGTCTCATCCGTAACAACCAGTATTGCCAAGTCCACGTTGACAAGCAGGGTTGCCAGATTCCTTACAGGCTTGGAATTTATCCCAACATTCAGAAGTTTCCACACAGTGGAGGTTATCTGTGGGTCAGTGAATGCTGTCCATCCAAATGGGTCTCAGTAAGTAACTTAGTATAGTTCACCAAGCACTAGATACCCATGTTGGAGTAAATAACTGATTAAGACCAAAGTGAAGAGCCATTTATGAAATTATATTTTTATTTTATTTTGTTTTTGATAAAATTTCTATAAGTACTGCCAATAATTCACCACTAGACAATTAAATTTTATAACTAAGATTTTTTTAGTATAGTATAGTAGTGCTTTATTTAGACTGTTGGCTAGAGGCAGGGAGTCCATTATTCAAACAGTTTAATATAGCACCTCTTTATTGTTTTTTTTTTTTAAACTTTATAGCCATTTTACTAATATTTTACTCTTAACACTTGTTTCCACAGGTTTACCATCGCTCCATATTTGAAGCTGAATCCTACCCCCCAATCACAATCCTCAAGCTCACATACCACTGGCTGTTTCAATCTCAGATTGTGCAGGTTCTCAGTTGGGTGCGGGTAGATGCGGAATATCTAGAGTACTATTATGGCTTGATGCGAGCTGTGTGTGTATCAGCTAGTAATGAGAAGTACTCAAGAGTGGGTGGCAAGAATGAGCGGATCGAGGTAAATCTTTGATTGAAAATGAATAATTTATACCTTTGTGTGCAATTATTACTTTGAAGGTATCACACACTATTATCATGAAAAAGAAGAAATTCTTTACTATGCCATCACAATTCTAAATTTTTAGTTCTTTTGAGCTCAAGTAGGCAACAGAGTTGTCCCAAATCACTGGAGCTCAGTAAACAAAAGATTTATTAGAAGTCTTGCGTTTGTCTCAAAGTACCATCCTCCAGTTTACAAGTATTTGAAATATAACTAAAAAGTTTACCCCGCAGCCAGACTACTGTTCTGGACTTTGTTTACAGTCCTCCAGCCTGTAATTTTGGCTGTCTAATAAAGTTTTGTATGTATGTGGGCTTTTTAGTTTTATGACCCTGTTTTAAAATATTCCTTATCACATCATTATTTGCCTGAGTAATTACTTCTAATAATACTGCTACTTGTCACTATCCATAAAATAGGTAGGTACTATAAAAAGATGTTATGAAGACCCTGTATCATCCAAAGTACAGAGTTGAAAAATTTCTACCCTGTCAGGATTTGAACCTGGGTCACCGTGTGTGTAGGCTGAGTGTTCTACCAACAAAGTGACCACTCTAGTTAAATTATCTTGTCTATTTTTCCAGGTGGTAGGCACTGTAACCAAGTGGGTAGCACAACAGGCTTGCACGCATGGCAACCTGGGTTCGAATCCCGGTAGAGTCAGATTTTTTTAGCTCTGTACTTTGAATGTTACGGGGGCGACTAATATCTCTTGAAGAAACACGAGTAGCTGCTTTAATGTGAACAATAACCAGTGGCGGAGTTATGGGCAAAATGAGATATTCAATGTAAAAGAATAACTCCTTCTGGTGATTACTTTCCACTAAAGAGTGTTATTAGTATTAATTTATTTAATTTGACATTTGTATTTATTTATTTTTGACACCATATTGCTGTGATTATTGTGATTTGTTTTAAATTTTTTATTTTATTGTTGTTATAGCATACATATTGTATTCACATTTTGTACGTAGGACTTGCTCCTTTAATAAACACCCATTTACCGGGCAAATTAATAATATAAGTTCTATAATCCTGCACTACCCATTAAAATTGTGATATAATAACACAAAAAAGTACATTAATTTATTTATTATTCCAGGTAGCTGTTCTGAGTGTAGGAGTGAAAGATCTAGTCAAAGTAGATATCCTGGGAGTCATGGAACCCAACTCCAATAGCATTAGACTGAAAGCTTTTGCTCCTCTGGACAGGGGACCCAACCAGAAGTTTGGAATTCAAATGCTGCGAAGTCTCCTAGATTGGGTAAGTAAAAGATAGGTTATGAATTCGTAGATCTTGGTCTCACAGTACAATAAAACCTATCCTAGAATAGTCTTTATTTGTTTAAGAATATACATTATATTCTTAAACAATTTTTTTTTTTACATTTTTTACACCTTCGCACATTTCTTACAACTGGATGCGGGATTAGGACGGGGGTTTTATCCTCCATTCGCTGGTAATCGTACCAGCTACCCACATTGACCTCACCCAGCCTGGGTAGGGACGGAAATGCCAACCACACATGTATAGAGGGAACAAAATTTTCTGTGTGAAAAGTCTGCTCCGACCGGGGATCGAACTCAGCATCTCTGGACTATGGGCAGTAGTCAGAACCGTTACGCCACGGAGGCTGGCTCTCTCTCTCTCTCTCTCTACCCCCCCCCCCCCATGTAGTATTATTATTATTATTATGACTATATTTGTAATTTCTCTCTCCATATCAAGTATAACACTTTTTCGTTGAAACCTATCCGAAATGAGCCAAATACAAAACAATATCGTTGGATATTCCACTGAAAATTTTTTTCTTTCGTCACCAGGTCCATCTAGATTCGACGGTGTGTATTGACTCTGCCATCAGTAAGCCCGCTCTCATAGGCCTGGGTTTTGTCAACGTCATAGAAGGACCATCCTATCAGGAGCAGAACCTTAGCCTGTCCGGCAGCTTTCACAACCACAACATAGCCGACTATCTCAAGGCCAATGTGTTGCCGATGTTGCAGGTAGAAGTCCGGTTCAGTTTTATTTTTACGTCAAGAGTATCTCTAAAGAGTATCTTTATTTATTTATTACGGGTAGTAGGTTTCTGTCATTTTTAATCCATAGAGCATCTTAATTTTTTTTTCAATTTTTTTGTCGGCACGGAGGATCGAACCCGGGACCTTCCGCATGGCAAGCGAGTGCTTAACACGTTCGTTACCAAGCCAATTTTTTCAAGTTTTACGTAGGGACCAGGCGGTAAAGTCGCTGTTGCATCCTGGGTACCAAAATTATTTTTTTTGCATATTTCGCATCGTATTTGTACAAGAATCGATCCTATATCTGTTCTAATACTAACAACCTACCTCAAAAAGGCCATATATGGTTGTCCGGTCCCTCGTTAAAATTTTGATAACAGCCACATGTGTGTTTTGGTCCCACAGAAAAACATAAAAACATCCACATATGGCCGTTCGGTAACGAACGTGTTAACCACTGAGCTGATTGCGCCCTCAGTCAAGTTCGATTAAAACCGACCTCAAGTAGTTCGATCGATAAGGAAGCGTACTCGTAACCTGGAGGTCGGTGGTTCGAGTCCCAAGTTCAGTAAAGATTTAGTAAAGCGAGTTCGAGTAATTGTGATGTCACATCGTGATAAACACAAAATTTGATTTTACTATAGTCACCGTAGCCGAGTGGGTTCGATCCCCAGCAGAGTAGGATGTTTTTCAGCTCTGTACTTGGATGTCTGGAGTACATACCTCGTGAGGAAAAATGATAATTACTTGTATGAGTAACAACCTAGGCGACATTGCGAGCAAGCAATGAGGTACTAGACAATTTATGTTAAATGCTGAGCTACCCACCTAAGTATTTTTTTTCTTCAAGTTTCCATTTTTTTACTGTACATAAAATGAATCATTTAATAGAAGAATATATTATACCCAGTACCCACCTTCAATTTTTTTTTTTAATGTTTTGCCAAAGGTGAAGTCTTCAAATATAATAATAACTAAAATATTTCATTAATAATGTTTTGTGGGTGACATTAATTTAAATCTATTAAGCAGAAATTCAACAAATTTTAGTAACTCGATATATTAGCGTCAGTAAACACAAATATTAACACTTTCTTCTTTAACTTGTCACGTCATTAAACACAAATATTTACACTTTCTTGTTCAACTTGTCACGTCATTGAACACAAATATTAACACTTTCTTGTTCAACTTGTCACTTCATTAAACACAAATATTAACACTTTCTTCTTTAACTTGTCACGTCATTAAACACAAATATTGACACTTTCTTGTTCAACTTGTCACGTCACGAAACACAAATATTAACACTTTCTTGTTCAACTTGTCACGTCATTAAACACAAATATTAACACTTTCTTCTTTAACTTGTAACGTCATTGAACACAAAAATTGTTTTTTTTTTAATTGAAAGAAAAGCCTGAACGAGACCGAACAGTCAGCTCTGGTCAACCAAAATTTGAAGAATAAAAAAAAGTGATTTTTGGAACTCTGGTTTGTTTACATTTTGCATTTGAAATCATCCACTTCTTCTTCTTCTTCTTACCGAACCAAACCGCAAACGCCATGACCAAACGAACGAGCCGGTCCACTGTGGTCAGGATTTTTCGGTCCGGTCAAATAATAAAAAGTGAATTTCAGTGACTAGGTCAGCTTCGGTTCGCTTCGTTCGGTTCGCTTCGTCATTGAACACAAACATGAACCCTTTCTGCTTCAACTTGTCACGTCATGAAACACAAATATTAACCCTTTCTGCTTCAACTTGTCACGTCCCAGGGCAGAGTGCTGGGCATGCAGGTTCTGCTGATCCAGCAGTTTCTGGACGAGCTGGTGTGGCGGGAAACGTTCGGCCGAACTCCTCAGGACCTGTTCAACAACTTCATCCAGCATCTGGCCGAGATGACACACTTGAATCTGAGTGAGTGTGGTGTTTTTTTTATTTTTTTATTATTTTTTATTAATTTTACGGACTTCGTGTCCATTCATCTATTTATTTTTATTTAGAAACTCCTTATTAGTAGAACAACTAGAACATATATACAGACAAATAATTGTAAAAATTAAATATAAAATTGTCAATATTAATAATGTAAACAAGAAGAAAATGAACAAAATATATACATATGTCCTAACTAAAGGGCGGGGTTATTGCCTATCGCAATCTCTTCCACCCAACCCTTTTTTGTTTGTTTTTGTGTTTTTACTTTCCTTATCTATAATAAGGAAAGTATTGTATTTACTTTCCTTATCCTATAATAAGGAAAGTATTGTATTCGTCGAAAATTTGACCTACCCAGTTTTTCACTTTTCTGGACGAATCATAGCCTCAGGATACCAAAAAAGTTGTTTTCAGCCATTGGTCCGTGCGTCTGTGTGTGTGTGTGTGTGTGTGTGTGTGTGTGTGTGTCTGTGAACAGGATATCTCGAGAACGGTAAAACCTAGAGACTTGAAATTTGGTATGGAAATTAATTTTATACACCAGACGAACCACGAAACTTTTGGTTGAAATCGGCCGCATCCCACGGCCGCAGGGCCGCAAATATTAGCCGCAAGCGCCGCTTCTTTGAATTGGTTAAAGATACAAAAAAAATTGGAGAACAACATTTTCTTAGATTAAAAAAATAATAGGGGTCTATTCTGATCATTTTTTTGATATCTTGAACTTTTTGGACCTCGGCTCCAATTTACCAGTATTTTGGGGGGACCACCGCTTTGACTAACTTTTTTATTATTCATCCTAGTTGGGGGTTGTGACATATCAAATTCAATGATTTTGAAGTGCTGATTACGAATTTGGCATTTATTTTTAGTTATCTGTTACCGTTGAGTCACCAGTGGCGGAATTCGACTCCATTTTGGGGGATAAGGAAAGTCGTGTGATGTTTACACCAGATTTTTTTTTAACATCTCTTTCAACTACATGGACATATCATCGAACTCTTCAGGATCTATTCAACAACTTCATTCAGCATCTGGCCGAGATGACACACTTGAATCTGAGTGAGAGTGGTGTTTTTTTTTTATTAATTTTACCGACTGAGTCTCATTAATATGTGGTCACAAACTATAATTAATAAAGAAAAATTCATGCACTGGGTGGGATTCAAACCAAAGGATCCCTACGCTACATATTAGATTACCAGACTAGCGCGTTAACCACTTGACTACCAGTGTGCTGTGCACGGTAGACTGATTTTATTAATCGTGTCCATTGATATAAAACGCGATTTTATATGTTTAAAAAAACTTATGAATAACTTAAAATTATTATTATTATAGTATGCTTTATTAGGAGGACAAAGTACAATGTTAACAGTATAAAATTAAGAAAAAACAAACAAATGACAAAATAAATAAGTAAAAAAGAAAATTACACTAATGTCCTACCTAAAGGGCGGGGTTATTAACCTTATAAACTCTAAATTTTTAGCAAATTAGACCTACCTAGAATTTAACAAATTATGCTTGAAATGTGAAACATTTTTTTTTTTTTTTTTGAACAACTCTTTCCAGTGCATGGTCTTGGTCATATCACAACGAGTATTTTAACCACTCCATTCACTGGTGATTTTCAAAACAGCTACTCAAAATCTCGGCCTCACCCAGCCTGAGTGAGGCCGGGTTGGCATTACAAGGGTTCGAATTTGAATGGTCAAGCATCCCAGTTCCTAACCTTGCTGCGCTGGACGTTGCTTAACTACAGTGACAGAAGAGTAATCTTTGTCTAATCACAACTGATACTCTAGGGTCTTAGGGAATATAGGGTAAACTCTAGAGAAGTTTTGTAATAATTAAATGGTTACAATACTTGACATACAATACTTGAAAATTTCGGTCGGAAATTTCCGCTCCGGCCGGGATTCGAACCCGCAACCTCCGGGTCAGTAACCAATTCTCTTAACCACTGAGCCACGGAGGTCGGCTTTTGGGATTAGCGCGAACATATAATTATTATTCTAATTACATACCTTCTATTTTTCAGATGAAAGTTTGAAGAAAAAGCTGGAGCGTATCCTGCAAGACCCGACTAAAAACGTGAAATTCAACAGTCTGAACTTCGCTGGCAATCTGAAACCCAAAGAATCCATTATTGTAAGTTATTTCCTAATTTCACTGAACAACTAATTAACATTGACTGATTCAAGTCAGGGGCTTTACCCGCCACTCGTTGGAAACTCACAAGCCAGCTATCCATATTAACCTCACTCAGCCTGAAATGTGCGAGGACGATCAAACCTCCAGCATAGGAGGTTTGATCGTCGAAAATTTTCCACCAATTCCTATGCTTCCTGGACGTTGCTTATCATAACACAAATAAATTATACAGGGTGGGGCAAAAGTCTGGAAACCCCTGAATAACTTTCGAATGGCTTTTTTGGTAAAATTAATATTTTGTATGGTAAACCGGGCTAATAAGACCTTCTTATAGAGTGGGGTCGATTTTTGTTACCGGCCCCCATGTCGGGGCCAGGGGGGCCAACTTCATTTTTTTAAATACGAACCCCTACCTTGCGATACATTTTTGAAAAGGTCTTCAAATAAGAAATACATTGGTGCAAATTTTATTTTTTTAATATTAACTGTTCGGAAATTGCGTCCAACTTTGTGTATGCAGTAAAGTCTGGAAACCCCTGAATATCTTTCGAAAGAGCTTTCTCAGTAAATTTAAAATTGTGTACGGTAATCCTTGGTAATTAGACCTTATATTAGAATGGGACCGATTTTTTTTTACCGGCCCCCATGTCGGGGCCAGGGAGGCCAACTTCATTTTTTTTAATACGAAACCCCACCTTGCGATACATTTTTGGAAAGGTCTAACTACCCCGACTTACCGTGCACAGTTTTCAATTTACTGAGAAAGCCCGTTCAAAAGATATTCAGGGGTTTTCAGACTTTACTGCATAAACAAAGTTGGACGCCATTTGCAAACAGTTAATATTAAAAAAATAAAATTTGTACTAATGTATTTCTTATTTAAAGACCATTTCAAAAATGTATCGCAAGGTGGGGGTTCGTATTTAAAAAAATGAATTTGGCCCCCCTGGCCCCGACATGGGGGCCGGTAACAAAAATCGACCCCACTCTAAAAGAAGGTCTAATTAGCCCGGTTTACCATACAAAATATTAATTTTACCGAAGAAGCCATTCGAAAGTTATTCAGGGGTTTCCAGACTTTTGCCCCACCCTGTATACATACCACACATACCTCGTGAGGAAAAATGAGACCAGCAGTCTGGCTGGGAGACTATAAACAGGGAGTAGACCAGCAGTCTGGCTGGGAGACTATAAACAGGGAGTAGACCACCAGTCTGGCAGGGGGACTATAAACAGGGAGTAGACCAGCAGTCTGACTGGGGGACAGTAAACAGGGAGTAGACCAGTATTGGCTTGGTTCTGGGGGCCCTTGTCAATTATTAGCGTCATTGTAAAGACAGTGGCAGAACTGCTGAGTCATGACATGTCTGGCTACCATCGTTCAAGATGACACCACCCTATGATGATGATGATGAATCCTAGTAATTGGTCATTGGTTCTGGTTTCAGTTCAAGGAGAGCACCCGCGCCACCCCCCTCTACAAGGAAATGGTCACCCAGGAAACCCCCCCTCCCTCCTCCTCCCCGCAG